>CM016624.1:128638249-128805749 GCA_005393395.2 Gossypium australe | reverse complement strand
ATTTTAACCCTTGTTCTCTTTGTTTTATTTTTTTATTTTTTTATTTTTTTATTTTTTTATTTTTTTATCCTTTTATTTTATTATTTTAATATTGTATTAAATTATTTTATTATATTAAATTGTCTATATTATTTTCTTTATTATTTATATATTAACTTGTTAATAATATAAAATTTTTATTATGTACATATTTTAAACTATTATTATTTATTATTTTATCTTAATTATTTTTATTACATATTATTTTTAAACTTATATATATTAGTTATTATATTATTTTTAATTTTTTTTGTATATTATATAGTATTATATTCTATATTATTTTTAAAAAATTATTTTATCTAAAATTATTTATATGGTATAATTTATTATGCACTCTTAAATATAGTTTTTTTAATATATTAGATTATTATGAACATGTTTTATTTTAAGTTATGAATCAATTATTTATGTCAAAACTTATTTTATTTTCTCAAATATATATATGTGCTATTTTTGTTGTCTATATATTATTTTGTATTTTTATTTGTAATATTTTATATGTACTATTTCATATGTGCTATTTTATTATTTTTTATTGTCTATATTAATATGAAATGTTATTGAATCATAATTGCTTTTAATATTTATGATTGATAGTGTATAAATGCAATATTGTCACATGGTTATTGTTTAGAATAAAAAAAATATATTTTTTACAAAATCAATATTTTATTTAAAGGTTTTCAAAAGAATGCAATGTTTTGATATTTAGAAATTCGGGAAATAGTGCCCAATCGTGCTGGGTTGCGATTTCTTGTTTTGCTAAATAACTAAATATCCTTTCGACAAGTTTTATAAAATTATGAGACGATCCTAGTGACAATGGTTTAAAAATATTATGTCCAATCGTGCTGGATGTGATGTTTATATTCCTTCGGATCGAAGAAATCTCAAATTTTAAATCAAAATTTCTCAAAGTTTTATAAATTATGAGATGATCTTAGTTACGAGGGCTTAAAAAAAACATCGTGTCCAATCGTGCTGGATGTGATGTTTATAATCTTTCGTATCGAGGAGCACTCATATTTTAAATCAAATTGTTCGAAGTCTTCTGAAATCATATTTTTAAATGCTTTTAAATTTTCAATTAGGACATGATTTTATCAATTAGGTACCGATTTTTGGGTGTTATGAGGGTGCTAACCCTTCCTCATACGTAACCGACTCCCGAACCCGTTTTCTCTTTTTTTTTTCGTAGACCAAAAATCAAATGTTTTAAAATGAAACGTTTTAAAAGGTGATCCAATCACACCTAAGTAAAAAAGGATTGGTGGCGACTCCCGTTTTTGTTTTTAAAGTCGATCCCCATTTTTAAAACCCGATTTTTAAAATGGTTTCGACAAAGTGAATCACTCAAATTTATTTGTACAATATTTGCACTTAAAATGACAGTTTCTTAATGAACAAAATGAATTTTTATTTTTTTTTATGTTCTAAGTGCACTATATATATATAAAGGTCTTCGATTATAATGATGGGGATAAAGATTAATAAATAGTGGTATATATATATATATATATATATATATATATATAAAGGTTAAAATTTCCTCTATTATAAGAGAACTTAAATTATATTAAAAGATTTAAATTCAATTCTTGCTTATTTTATAGCAACACGTCTAATAACACAGGGCAAGAAACTGATAAAGTTTTGGGTAAAAAATGGCAAGTAAGTTCCATTACAGTGTAGTTTAATTTTAAAAAGGTATTAAGCTTGTAAATTTAGGGATGAGGTTAAATCGAATCGAATAAAAAATTTCGAGTTAATCGAGTAGATAAATTATATTTTATTATCTTAACTTGATTTAAACTTTTCTCGAATAGAGTCCAATGAGATGAAATTCGAATTGAATCGAATATATTTGTTCAAATTAAATTAAAAAAAATGACTTAAGGTCTTTGTAGGGACTACCACCCACCGTAATCAAATTTGTTATTAACTTTCATCCTCTCATTATTTATTTATTAATCTTTTATAAGGATTAGTTTTTTTACTTGCTTAGTTGCTTCAATTATTTTCTGATTCTTGTCACCGTATATTTTGAAATTAAAAAAAATATTAAATATAAAAAAATCTGATTTTTTAATAAAATTTATTTTAAAGATAAAATGTGAAATTGATACTAATAGAAAATTTTATAGCATCATCACTAATTCAATTTTAACAGAAATTGATAAAAATTCAACATAATTAAATAATTTAATAATATAAATAGTATAAAATATGAAATTTAATTCAATAATATAAATAGTAGACAAAAGTTTAAAAATAAAAAAATTTTGAGGCTCAATGGAAATAAAAGTTCTAGGGAAAGCAAAAGAAAAAAAAAATTAGAGATTTGCATGAAGCAAGAGTTTTGTGGAGAAGGTAAAAGGAAATTTAAAGGATTTGGGGCAAATAAAATTTTCGAGGAGGAAGTAAAAGGAAAAAAGTTTTGGGGTTGAGAGGAAGTAAGAGAGTTTGATAGGGGTTAGGGGAAGGGAAGTAAAAGAGTTTGCTATTTGGTTTCTTTGAATTTAAAAATTGAACTCGATTCGAACTTGAAGTTTAAAAAAAATTCAAATTAATTCAATTAACTCAATTAATTAAATTCAAATAATTTGAAATTTAAATTTTTTTATTTTTCTAAATTAAATCGAATTTTATTCACCAAAGCATCCATCCAATTAATGCAAGGCAAAGACAAAAGAGTTAGGAAAAGTGGAAGCCGTTGATTAGTTTAAGTCATGATCTTTGACTTTGAGTCACAAAACATCCGAACTTATATTGTTTGGCTTTACTTGAGAAAAGCATAATTGAGTCAAAACATAATCTTTTATCACAGTAAATCGCGAGATTTTAGTATATTTTTTATTTCAAATCCGTGATAGTTAGTATAACTTTTGAAAAGTGAAAATTTTATAAAGTAAAATTTTTAAGGTACCGAAATAAATTGAAAATAATTAGAAAAGATAAAAATTTAAGTTGAACAAAAAAGTTACAAGAAAATAATAGCACACTGAATATTTGAGTAAATGTTCTAGAAAATATTCAATAACTTTGAATAGAAAAATTACAAATAAGAAGAACTCTATTATATTTATATTTATAGTTGAGCTTCCCCAAATTTAATAGTATAGACTGAATTATATTAATGGTTGAGGTTATTCCCTAACTACAAAATGAGAGTACTAAAATATTTAAACTTTATACATCTTTCTTTCTTAGGATTACAAATATTAACCATGGTAATTTTAGTTTAACTAAAGTGTTTCACTGAGCTACCAAGGTTTAAAGTAGATAATCTTCCTCATATATTCCACGAATCGAGCCAATTCAAGTACATTAAATAAGTCTCATTTGATCAGTTAACCTCTATGAGACGATTTATGCACATTCGTAACAAGTTTTGATACGCAACCCACAATATTAGACCAATTTAATATTTTTTATCACATATTTATATTTTTATTCCATTTTCACCAAATAATTATGCTTTTATTGTTTGCCTTTAATAATTCATTCATCTCCCTGATCATATAGTCCGATCACTTTCGTTTCCCTTTCCGGGTTTTCACCAAAAAAAAAAAATTATATACATACACACGTATATACATGTATATATATATGAACATGTGTCGTCCATTGTATATGCAATTAAAGATCACAAAGCCGACAGAGAGGTTGATATATCATTAACTTCCGTGGACCAATCTGATATTTTTATACTTTTCCATCACCATTTAGATCCCACAATAACTCACTGCATAGAAGTTTCATCTCCAAAGCAAAACATCGCAAAATTCCATTATTAGTTTAATATTTTTCTCCAACATGGTTAGTTTAGTAACCATTTTTGGGTTGCTAGGTAATACCAATAACTCGTTTTAGTTTTTGATTAATGCATTGTGACTTTGTAAGAATGTCATGATTGTAAGATTATATGTTTTTGCAGGCAACATTACGACAGGTCTGGTTTACCTGGCTCCAGCGTAAGTACTATGCACCTGTCTCTTACATTTTTATGACACTATGGGAAAAACCATGCTTTGTTTTGTGAATCATTTCACTGTCATATTTTCCAGCAAAACATTCTGGTACATCATGCAGCGTCGATCCACCGAGGAATTCGATTTTCCTTACGTTGTCAAACTATTAAATGGATATATGTGGGCTTACTATGGAATTGTGAAGCCTAACAGTATACTTGTAGCCACCATTAATGGCTTCGGCGCCGTCCTTGAACTTGTATACGTGACCATATTCCTCATCTTTACACCTCCCAAGACGAGAGTAAGTAGGTAATTTCCATTGATCCTTTCATATAGATTGATCGTATATTCTTAAACTAAAGCAATAATCATGTTCCTGTTTGGATTCTGGGAAAATTCCAGGCTATAACTGCGACACTTTTCGGGGTGTTGGATGTGGTATTCCCAATAGGAGCCGTGTTGGTTACTCAGATTTTTTGTAATAGAGAAATGCAAATCGATGTTTCAGGATTCTTGTCTCTGCTTTTCAGTGTGGCAACCTATGGTTCACCTCTTTCTATCATGGTATATCACATCTAAACTCTTGTTTTTTTTTTTCAGACGTTAAAACCTCTTATTGCATGTAATGATTCAAAGTTAATCTTAGCCAAACCCCATTTGAATAAAAATCATTCCAAGTTTTTTGAATAAGATCTAGCATTACATGTGGAAGATAACTAGAGATATTCATGGACTATATCAAATTAGATCCAGTTTGAGCCTATCAATACTCATACTCATCAAAGTCAAATTTGACTTATTTTAGCTAAGCTTAATATTTGTTCAAACTTTGACAATATTTTCGTCTAGACTTTCTTAAACATTGAACAAAATCTCAATATTCAATAAGTAGTCTAATTCTTAAATATGTCTAACGAAATTGATTCTTAAATATGTCTAACGAAATTGATATTGATGTAGTAATAAATGATATTGGTTATAATTAATATCTTAACCTAAATCAATTTGAGATAAAAGTATCGTAGAGGCTCTTATAATAAGAGTCAAATTACACTTTGTCCAGTCCTCTCTACTAAAAAAATGGATAAATTAATTCTATACGTTATATAAAAACGCAAACCGATCCTTTTGTTAAAACTTTCATCCATTTTTACTGTTAAAAATTGATCTCTGCAAGTCAGCATGACATACATGTAGTATGTCATATATCATTGTTTGGTTATTCCATCAACCGCATTAGTTTTTAACAATACAAATAGATGAAAATTTTAATAGAAAAGATTAAATTACTCTTAGATCTAATATATAAAAACTAATTTACTCTATTTTTTGAGTAAATGTGACAAAATGAAATCTAACTGATAATTCTACTCCAAATTGATGCATTCACACTACAGCAAAATAGACTTTTAGCGGCGCTTAAGCACCGCTAAAACTATTTGCGGCGCTTTTACAAGCGCCACAAAAAATGCCGCTATAAAAAACGCCGTTAAATTTTGCGGCATTTATGTGAAAAAAACGCCGCGAAAGAACATGATCTTTAGGGCGCTTTTCCTAAAAACGCCGCGAAAGAACATGATCTTTAGCGGCGCTTTTCCTAAAAACGCCGCTAAAGAACATGACCTTTAGCGGCGCTTTTCCTAAAAACGCCACTAAAAATCGTGACCTTTAGTGGCGCTTTTCCTAAAAATGCGCTAAAAATCGTGACCTTTAGCGGCACTTAAAGGTCACAAAAAATAAAAAGAAATTAAAATATTATAAAAACACCACAAATCCAATTTAAAAATGTAATTTAATTTGAAGACGAATTAAAATGGAAATTCATGAATAAGACGTATAAGGAATCGCGATCGAGGTACATTGATACCAATAGCATGATCAAAGAACTTAATCACATAAGAAAAACACATGGTTAGACAGATCTTTTTACATTTTAATACATCATAACCATAATTGGTACAATTTTATACCCTAAATGCTGCACCAGCTGCAGTTTCCAATTGAAGAACCTTGATTCCATTGACCTCCTGCAGCCAATTTTATACTTTAGAAATCAGAAATCCACCAGAGACGACATAGTAAGAAAGAGATACAAACTTTCGGGTTTGGAATGACCTCCATCTTGAGTGCATCAGCTTCCACAAGCCTCTTGATAGCATTCAGGTTGACCCACCTGTAACATTGACTATTAGTACTAAGCCAAATAGACAGTTCTAACATGTTAAGGCAATATAACTTACAAATTGTTTGTATTGAAAATTTTAAACTTTTCTATAAACTTGAACTCATTGACTTATTGACCTGTTACAAAGAGAGAATCATGTCAGCCTCAACCATAAAGCTCCCGAATGTTATCTTTATTAGTTTTTCAATGTATGGCATTTACAGTTGTCTAGTTGTTTAGCCTTGGCAGTTTCAACCAGTGAACCTCATGTCCTCTTAGAAAAAGAAATTTAGAGGCCAATGGGCATCAGGACAAGAAAATGGGTTGTACCAAATTCACAAAGAACTAGTTATTTTGAAATTTTGACGGGATGAACAAAGATAATAAGGCTTTGTGGTGGGTTTATAAAATATACAGACAGTTAATAACATCCCCAATACAATTAGATGTAGCTTATCATGGTAAACCCAAGCACCACATAGTAGTCCAATTGCCTTTTGAACCATGATCAAATTTCTAATATTAAAACCAAGTGGTCTTTGTTCAATTAATAGAGTTTAAATAAAATCAAGGTAGAAGAACAAATAGAAAAAAAAAGATGGAGAAATAGATTACTTACATGTTCATCAGGGACTTGAGCAATTTCAAGGAGCTGAATCACAGAAGAAAATGAAAGGGTGTTAATCAATTCTGATAACTGCAATAAGCCTCTTTGTTGAATAATCATAAGGAGATTAGAGTAGAACTCATACAACTTGAAAATCTCATAAAAGAAGTTTTAGAAAGATATCGGATACGCATTTGGTTGGTTTACCAATTCAAATACAACATAGCAGTCTAGTATCGTGATAATAAAAAATATGGAGCACAAAGAAGTTGCAGCAACTTCTTTCATGCATGGCACTGCAGAATAAAGCTAAAACAGCAAACATGGAAAACAAAACAAAATTTCAAAGATATGATAATATTAGTACTACCTTTTCAAAACATGGATTTTGAAGTTTCAGATTCCATTTACTACATAAATTGTCATAAAGTTGTTGTGGATATGATTATGTAGAAATCAACTAAGATTTAATGTGTGATTATGTACTTGAAAAATAAAAAAAGAAATATGAAATTTTAAATTCATTACTAAACAACCATTCTATAATTTCATATTATGCATTTGAGAAATAATTAAATTTATACTTGTGTGTAGAAACTCCTTACTTAAAACACAAATGTTAGTTTAAAAATAATATACAATAAATAACAAAATGTGTAGATATTAAAATGGAAAAAATTAAATTAATTTGTAAGTAAATATTATTGGTTTTTTTATTAATTTAGCGGTAAAATATCAATTAGTGTGATTTAGGACTTGTATTAGTTATAGTGATTTTAGGACCTTAATTTTAGAGTCATTTTGCCCTTGATTTTAGGACTAGTTTAGAAGATTTTATTGATAGTTCCCTAGTTTATAGTTTCTGGTTGTATATAAAATACCTAGGCTCGTACCATTGTTGCACACAAGCTATTCAAGAAAATATTGTTCTTTTCCCATCTTTCTTTTCACACATCCACAAGATGAAATTTTCTAAGTAATACAAAAAGTAATAAATCGATACCAAATTTAGGAGTAAGAAGATGAGAATCAGTAACAGCCTTCATAGATGGTTGCAGTAAAGTACAGGGAGGGCGTGAAAAGGTATCCTTGCATCATATCCACTAACATGTTAAACTGAGTATAAACAGTAATACTTCCAAAATGAAGATGACCTAGCAAGATGCAAAAGATTACACCCACTGATTCACATACACATTCATGTCAATACCATTTATCAGAGTATCATTTCCCAAATTCAAAGTTTTGAGCTAAGCTTATTTAAAACTTTATGCACAAAAATATATCAATATTTCTGCAAAAGAAAAAAGGGTTGGACTCTTGACTTGATAGTACAAATTAAGCTAAAACATCGAGAGAGAAAAATTAAAAAGACTACAAGGGTTGTACCATACAGATAATGAATGGCGTACAAAGCTCAAATTACTAGCTTTTCAGAAGATATATCTGCTAATCATAAAAGTCAACTTGTTCAAAAAATAAAAAATAATCAAGTTATGAGGTGATAGTGCCCAGAGAAACAAGGAAAGCCACATTCAAAGATGATTAAACCTTTAAATACAGAAGCAATAATTGGACTTAATAGTAGCTAGTATGAAACAACCAAATCCAAATCATTGAAAATATGAACTATAACAAAATTTACCTTAAAAACAGCCCACCAATCATAACCTTAGACAAACTACGAGAACTTTCTCCATCAAAGACACTGGCTTGCAAGAACAGAACATCCTAACATAAAATTTGCTACATCCCAGCATGACATGACCCCATACCAACAGTCTTGTAAGTTCATGGAAGCAAATATCATGATGTTCATACCACTTTCAAATAAAATAAAGAAATAATGTTTGGAAAAGGATAGAAAGCTTATAGCTCGATGTACAGACATGAGATTGTGACAAGGATCTTGGATTTTTGTAATCAAATTAACTAAGAAGCTATCGCCCACAATAAGAATATTTTCTGAAAACAAGAAAATATTGCATAAGTTCAATTTTTCACATGAAACATGGTTGTTTTCTAATTTGGGCTTTGTAAAATACAGTTATATATTTTTATATTTTCTATATCCTAAAAATCTGACAAGTTATACAAGAATTTCCAGTAGAAAAACAAAATAAGTTATATCTATAAAGCCAGAATTTAATCAGAAAAATAAGTTGATGTTCAGTTTTAAAGGTAAGGAATCATAGAAAAATACCTGAGAAAAGTGGAGTGACTGCATCAGAAGTTCAAGCCGAAACTCTGCAAGTAAATTCAAACCCTTGAAAAATGTTTAAATGAAAGATGAAAGTGTGCTTGATGGAGGGGATGTAGAAGAGGTTAAAGTGAAAGAGATTAAACAATTGGCACTATGCTGTTAGCATTTTATTGTTGAAAAATAAAATGAAATGGTAATAGAGCATGCAGTTAACTTTACTCTCCTCCCCACTCCCAAAAAGTAGATGGTGGAGACAGTCTGACTCCTCACATTCCCACCTGTTTACTCTACATGATTTCACTTTCAAACTTCCAAAATTCAGATCTAAGAGAATGTAAAGAAATTTTAGTGCTGAAACATATCAAAAACACTAACGAATTTTCCGAACTCAGAACAATAAATAGAAAAAAACCGACAATTTCCTCATGTAACTAAAGAAAACGAAACCAGCATTAGGAACTTATACATACATACATATATATATATATATATATATATATGTATATGTATATGCAAAATCAAAGTAAGATATAATCGTGAACTCACAAGTAGAAAATAGAAGAGAAGCCTCGCCTGTATCGAAGCGTTAAGCCGCAAGAAATGAAGGAATGATCTGTTGTGAGAGTTCATATAAAGAAGAAAAAAACTCGAGCTGATTTTCATCGACAAATTCTCGAGCTTGCTACAGTACCACAACCTCCTCGCTCTGTAAATCATACATTATTAACATATATTCGAAGGAAACAAAAAAAAAGATAAAATAAGTGAAATAAAGGGGGAAACCTGAAGATCTATCTTGGATTCCTAAGTAGAAGGAGCCTGTTCAGTCTCAGGATTGGCGGCTTCAACCACGGCAGCTTGCGACATCCTTAAGTTTCGTTAGATAGGGTTTCGCGACTAGGGAAGATAATACAAAGGATAATCAGAGAATTTGAAGGGCGTCCAAACTCAATCGAAATTAGCCCTTCTTATGGGTTCTGTGTGTGGTGACTAGGTTTTTGAGGAAAATCCCTTCTGCTAGCTCTCCACATATGAAATAGTGACTTACGAGGAAAACTGGATTGAAATGAAAGGTGAAAATGGTGCTAACATATGAACGAAGATCGGTGGGGGAAACAGATTTGGGGGATTTTGGTTTGGGGATTTTGGGAAACCGATATAGGGAAATTTTGGGGACTTAGGAAATTTAGGGTTTGGGAAAATAAAAATCGTGGTTCTCAGTTTTTTAGCAGAGAAAAAACAATATTGTGTATGAAATTTTGAGACGTTTTTTAATAAAACGTCACTATAGTTTATTTTTTGTGGCGATTTTGTAAAATGGTCACTATTACACAATTTTATATTTTTTTTATGTTTTTCCTTTCAAAATTTTTGTGCTTAGATTATCATTTTTTTTTGAATTTTTATTTTTATCATACTTTGAGTATTGAACTTTTTAATTAAAATATTAAATATTAAATTTTTAAGTTTTTAAGTTTTTAAGTTTTTAATTTTTATTATTAAATTTTAAAAATTTAATTACCATTATTAACTCTTTTAGGAATTTCTTTTTTTTTCTTTTTACATCAATATTATTCTTTTAAGTATGGTCTGTATTAGTTGTTTAGATTTTTATATAAATGGTATTTAATTATATGTATACACCTATGTAATAACCAATTTTGGCCCGGGCCTGTCAGAAGCAACCGAGGCCCATAAAAAAATAAACCCAATAATAAAACCAATAAAAAAAAAAAAAGAGTCCAGGAACAGTCCAAATACACAACCCAAACAATGCGGCCCAATTACAAAACCCGTCAGACCCACTAAGCCCAATCCAAACTCTAACCCATAAACAGAATAAAAGTTCAAAAACAGAGGTCCATTTACAAAGCAAATTTGGAGCCAAATTACAAAGACCAAATACCAGACCCAAATTTAATAACAGCCCAAAAAAAATTTACAAACGTTGGCCCAAAGACCAAATCTCAGAATTGGCCCAAAGGACCCAAACAGGACAGGATCCCAGAATCTTCTGGTGACCTTTCGGGGCCACTCCCACGCGCGTCTCTCAGCCACTGGACACTCTACCAGCGACCTCCCCCAGGCCTCGGCCAACACCCACACGCCTCTGACGTCTCCACTCTCGCACGCCCCCATGCGCCTTTGCCTCGCCCATGCCCTGCAAGAAGAACAGACAACAGAGAAATAGAGGAGCAGCGAAGCATGGAATAAAAATAATAGAATACTAAGATAAGGTATTTCCGGCTATAAAGCCATTCAAAATCGATGTAAAGGGTGTTCTCTTTTTTCGGGAAAACACCCGCACATTATCAGAAATCAAAGAAAATTATAAGGTTGTTTTTATTTTCTCTGTTTGGCTTTCTTCGATTTAATATCGTTTCTTTTACTCTTCTATGGTTTTTATTACTTACTGTTCTCGAAGTCTAATACAAAGATCAATAACAAAACGAAAATAAAGAAAACGGAAAGAACCTTACCTGAATCGAGACGCATCGCGGAGAACTCGTTTCGTCGCCGCAGATTGGAGTCGGGGCTTTTGGTTTCGTTTTTGGGGGCACCGAAACACGGGTTTTTGAAACAGGGTTTCAAATAGGAATAAGGGCTCCTCCCCATGCAACCTCGGCCACCAAATACGATGGTGGCGGGATGAGTGACCAGAAGAACGCCGATCGTCGGCCAAAATGGAGGGAGAGGCTGCCTTGCTAGGTTTTCTCTTTGAGAGAAAAGGGGAAGGCGGCTGAAGAGAGATTAAAGGGTTAGGGTTAGTCAAAAATGTTTTGACATGTTTTAATCTGGTTTTAAATGCATTAGAGAAATGGCACCGTTTGGGTGCTCAACCTGATGACTCGCGTGTGATCCGACCCGCACCGGCTAGGGTCCGCGCGTTTATGCTGTAAATGGGTTATTTCGCATGCAGTCCCTCATCTTTCGCGGCGCTTTGCTACTTGATCCCTTCCTTTTATTTTTTGCTTTCTTTTAAATTCAGCTTGTGAGTTTACTTATGTGTCATCTTAGTCCTCGTATGAAATACTGCGCAGAGAGCTAGAGATATTTTCCCTTCTGGTCCCTCCTTTGCTTTGCGCGTCACATCAGGGTCCTTCGCTCCTTTTATTCATTTTAAATCTACCCTGAAATTTTGTTATTAATTCAGTTTAGTTTTTTGGGTTATTTCCACCGTTTTATTGTTATTTTAATCCTCCTATAATTATTATTAGCTACTATCGTTATTGTTATTATTATTACTATTATAATTATTATTATATTTACTATTATTATTATTATTATTATTATTATTACTATTAGTAGTAGTATTTTGTTATTATTGTTACTGTTATTATATTATTTTTATATATATGTATAGATTATTATTTGTTTATTGCTTGCCATTACTATTACTGATTTTTTTTTATTTCATTATGTAGAGTATTGTATAGTTCGTCGATCAATATTTTTAAATTTGCATATTTTATGATTAATGTTTACGCTTCTCATCCTTGAACTGAATTTCAGACTTCAACATGCTCAAACCTCTTTCTAAATATTTTATTACGTAAAAATAAACGTCGAGCCGATTTTAAGAACGCATACCTGAAAAAACCGAGGCAATATTTGTATGTTTAGAAGCACGAAAAATTACATCCTAACGTGCTGGGTGTTGATTTTTTTCGTTCGACTAAATATTCAAGTACCCTTTTTCACATGATTTAAAGATCAAAGAGGATCTCGATGTCAGAGTATAAAGGCGTCATATCCTAACTTGATGGGTATGATACTCTTATTGCTTTGAAACGAGTTGACCTTGAGATTCAATCCCAATTTAGCAAATTCTGTTTTTTATTTTTACCCTAGATATTTTCCAGTTTTCAACATTAGGACAACATCAATCAATTGGGTACCAACTTTGGGCGTTGCAAGGGTGCTAACCCTTCCTTGCACGTAACCGACTCTCGAACCCGTTCTCAGATTTCGTAGACCAAAATGATTGTTTTAATAAATCAAAATGTTTTATTAAAATAATCCATCTCAAGGTGACTCGATCACACCTCGAATAAAGGATCGGTGGCGACTCCCTGTTTTTAAAAAGTCGATTCCCGTTTTGTCAAAAAATGGTTACGACATACACCTAAATTTTGATATAGATACATCTCAGAATTATATATGAATTTTGGTTTAATGTGTAATTCTAGATGTGAAATTCTAATTGTGGTTTAAATGTATAGTTGAAACTTTAATTTTAATTTAATCATACACATTATTTTAAAATATAAATACATCAATATATTTTTATATTGAATAAATATAAATTTTTATGTATGCAATATATAAATAAAAAATGATGTTAATTATATCAATAATTGTGTTAAAATTTTACAAGATCTGGATCAAATTAAAGTTCATGTATACAATTGCACACTAAACCATTGTTCATGTATGCTTTTGGGATTTAACCCATTGATATATATATTTTTTAAAATAATAATTTATATTTATCTTATTTTGATTTATATTCTAAAAAATCCAAGATATTTAATCCCTAAATCATAAACCCTAAACCCTCAATATTATACCCTAAACCACAAACACCAAATCCTAAACCCCAAACTCAAAACCCCAAACCATAAATCCTAGACCATAAAATTCGAACCCTAAATTTTAAACCGCAAACCTTAAACCATAATCCGAGACCAAATTTTTGGGAATTCATGTGGCCAATGTTAGTGTAGTACAAAACATATATTTTATATTCTTATATTAAATAATATGGGTGTTGTACAAAATGGCATGAACCTCGGTAAATTCCAAATATTTTTCAGTTTTCAAATAATATCCTTAAACCTTAAACCCCAAACCCAAACTATAAAACTCTAAACCCTAAATCCTAAACCTTAATCTATAAAACATAAACTCTTACTCCAAAATAATAAACATTATATCATAAACCCTAAAACTCTAAACCATACACATTAAACCTTAAATTTTAAACCCTAAAATAATTTTTTTTACGGCATTTTTATGAAAAACGCCACTAAAGCTCAAAAATAAACGACGCTTAGCGGCGTTTTTATGAAAGCGCCGCTAATGCTCAGTCTATAGCGGCGTTTCTATAAAAGCGCAATTAATGCTCAGATCTATAGCGGCGTTTGGGCAAAAAACGCCGCTATTGCTCAACTTTTTGCGGCGTTTTCTTTCAAACGCCGCTAATGTATAATATTTGCGGTGTTTTTTATTAAAACGCAACTAAAAAAGCTGCTAAAAGTCTGTTTTGGTGTAGTGTTTTTGTTTGTACAATAATTAAAATGTTAAATAATGTGGTGAGGTTTGTTCACGGTGGGTTAATAGACTGGGTGGGATCTGTGTTTCAAGTAATCTGTAAAACAAAAAACAGGTTAAAACGTATTGGAGCTGATATTTCGAATTAAATTCATTCAATAGAATTATATAATTCAGGAAAAATAATAATAAGCACTTGTCGTAGATGTTTAAGGATAAGCTTCATCAACACAATAAATGTTTTAACCTCAACATCAATAGAATATTATGATATGTTGACAATTGGTTTTGTCACAACTCAACGACATATCTGAAGTGATTGCAAACACTTAATACGATAAGGAAATCAGCATTGAATGATCTAAAGCGGCGAGCAAAAATCGACAAAAGAATCGAGCATTCACCAATCTAGAGAAGATGACAACAAAATCATCACTAAAATCACTTGTAAAACTAAGATTACATGCATAAACAAAACTAAAAAACGTGCTACAAGAGTAGACAAAAGCGTCTAAAACTGAAGACTTATTAAATAATAGAAAAACAAACAAAACTTAAGATAGCACAGGTCAAAATCGACTTGTGAAATAATTTATTATTAGAAACTACTCTCAAAATAAAAACAGATTAAAAAGCTAACGAAAAGCCACCTACTTTCCAAGAAAAACTACTGGTGGCTGGTGGAGGTTTAACGAACGATAGACACTATCATCTGTCCATCACAACTTGTGAAGACAACAAGTACCCACAAAATAGATCTACAAACTGAAAAGAGAGAAAACATACAGAGTAAATGAAAGGAAGAAATAAAGAAAAAAAAAAGGATTGATGGGAATGAGAAAAAGACAGTCCGTAACCAACCCAAAGGCTAACACTGTCGTTAGACAAAACAAAAGATAAGAAATAAGCATAGAGTCAATCAAAGGTCAATCAAAGTTTAAAAGATAGAAAAAACAAACATTCAAGTTTAAAGATTATGGTAATACCACATTTGAAGTTCAAACATGTACTCTTCCTAAAAAAAACATGCTTTACCATTGTACCTCATATTTTTTTATAATATGATGTGTAGATGTCATAATTATCTTGGGCTGAACTTTGACAATGTTTTCTTTCAAGCTTTAGTAACAAAAACTAGCCCAAAGTCACCAAGAAATAATCTAAACTAGCCCAACCCAGAACCACTTAATATAGTAATATTATTATAACAATAAAATTCCAGATATCTTGCCGTTGAAGGAATCATTTGATTTGGACAATTTCATGGCTGTCTTACTTTCATTGCTGGTTTCAAAAAAAAAAAAAAAAAGAAAAGAAAAGAAAACCACCACTTATATTGCAATGCATCTAATCTAGGACAAACAAAGATCATTACTACAAAAGGGAAAAAGAAAGAGAATTTGAGAAATGGGTTTTTTCTCAATTCAAAGATTCATACTTTCATCAAATTTTCTCTTCCTTTTTCTTCTCGTTTCACAATCTTTTGTCCCGGAAACAATCGCCCTTGAAAGCAACAAGCCAACAGCATATGAAGTTCTCAAAGACTTCGGCTTTCCAATTGGTATTCTCCCAAAAGGTGTTGTTGGCTATGACTTCGACCATTCGTCGGGAAAATTCTCTGCTTTTTTGAACGGTAGTTGTAGCTTCACCATTGAAGGGTCTTACCGATTGAAATACAAGAATACCATTAAAGGGTATTTGTCAAAGGGAAAAATTGCAAGCTTGGAAGGTGTTAGTGTGAAGCTTTTCTTCATGTGGGTTAATATTGTTGAGGTCTCAAGGAGAGGGGATGATCTTGAGTTTTCTGTTGGGATTGCTGGTGCTGACTTCCCTGTTGATAATTTTGAAGAATGTCCTCAATGTGGGTGTGGGGTGAATTGCAATGATATTAATCAACAAAAAGTAAGGAAGATTTGGAAAAACCCTCTTGTTTCTTCTAATTAGAAGAAGTTTGTATGAGAGGATTGTACTATTATGGATCCTTGTTGAACTTTAATGCAAATCAATGGAATGGATTGTGCTTATATTAACAAATTGATAATATGCTTATGGGTTTTATTGTTTTAAAGTTGAACCTATGCTGTTTTTTTTTTTAATCAAATCGTGATATGGAATGGGTAGCTATTTCATAGAATCTTTGTAACAGTGTCTCAAAATGTTTATGCTATGCATGTGAATGGTTCAATTCTCTTTGGGACGCATGTAAAATGCAATATGCTTCCATGGTTGGAAGAGGGATAATGAAGGCCTTTTGCTAGAACCTTGAATATCTATCTATGTCTTTAACATTAGTTTAGAGCTTCAGATAGACATAGTTTCTGCATGTATTGTGCTTCATCTTAAGCCTTCTTCCCTTGCATTGCCTGTCTTAATACATTTGGAACAAGATTCTTCATAAACTCCATTGCTGATGCAGTAAGGATTGGTCTCTTTGGACAATGAGACCTGACCAGTATTATGATTGGCATGCTGATGCTTCTACTGTGTGTTTGAAGTATACCTGAACCCCTAGTTATGCATTTAGAATAAAGTCATAAAATGGAGTTTGGAACAAGTTTTCGTTGTGTAGTTAAGTAGTTTCTGTATTAACTAGGTATTAGGATATAGATCTAGAATAAAATTCAGGGGATATTTTTTCCTTTCCCGGAAATTCAGGATTGAAAGGGAATAAGGGACCATGATTGGTGATTCATTTGGAGATGAACATTAAAGTATATCATGTCATATTCATCTTTTGACAAATCCTTTGTCTTTTTATCCCTCTTTTCCTAACCTTAGTAGCAAGGCAACATGTTTGACTTGTTAGCCCTTGCTCACAGTGTCAAGTTATCGATCTGTTTCGGTTCATCTCATTTGCATGCATGCTGGTTTCTTGGTACCTTGATACAAGGGATCACACCATTTTTTTTCCAAGACTGAAAGTGACTTTCGATCTGCTTTACTGACTAGAAGTGATTTGCCTTCTATATAAGCCAAAGTTGCAGTCTTGCCGTGCCTTCTAGATAGAAAGTGACTTTTAGGATTAGTTTCCTACACTTGTTTGACAATATATTGTGTTGTAGTCATGTCTTCCCACCGTTTAAGTCATTGGTCTCTTCCATTGTTTCAACATCAAATATCTTAAGCCATATAGTATGATTCATTGTCTCCAAAGAACAAGGTTTCGATAGATATGGACTAGTTGAAGCAATAATTAAAAATTTAACCTTTTAAAAGTTACTATGAGTGAACTTTATCAGCAAACAAATAATATCTGACACCTAATCTACTTGATTAAATTAGGAAGATATTATTAAGACAGAACCATAGTTGGAGCCCATTTCTGTTTCTTTCTTTTGACATGGCAGAACTCTGTTGGCAACCAACAGCGTTAAGTCAACTGTAGTAAAAAAAGAAACGAATCCCATTAAAGAAAACCCCAAAAAAACTAAATACAGAAAGATTCCAGTATACTGGGATCGAAATTGGACCCCATCACTCAACCATTATCTCTCTACACGTGTATATAAACGAACTTTTCAAAAAACGCGGTTTTATACCCTTCGCTTTTGACATTCAAAGAGCAGAGTGCTTGAATTGAACCTAAGAAGACTCTGTATTAAAACATTACAGTATCCAATTTCTTTTATTTACAAGTTCTGTTTTTTTCTTTTTTGGGGAGGGGGGGTGGGTTTGAAGGTTTCAAAACTATTGGCCATGTTGAATCTTTTATTGGCAGTTGGCATAAACAAAAGAGATAAAGAAAATGACAGCAAAAAATCCATGAAATTACTTTAAAAATATCTGTCTTCTTCGATTCCCTTTTTGTAAAGGTTGGTTCTTTATCCAAAGTTTTATTTTTTTTCTCTCTAAATTCCAAACAAGGCCCTTTCTTTCTTTCTTTCTCTCTCTTATCTCGAAAAAATAAGTTGAAGTATTGCAAAGAACATTTCTGGAGAAAAAAATGATGAAGGTGACAATGGAAGGAAGCATGGATAAAGGAGTATTGGATGATATAATAACAAGGTTATTGGAAGGTAAAGGAAGCAAACAGGTTCAACTTTCTGAAGGAGAGATCCGTCAGCTTTGTATTAATTCTCGTCAAATCTTCCTCTCACAGCCTAATCTGCTTCAGATTCATGCTCCCATCAGAATCTGTGGTCAGCTCTCTTTCTCTTATTATATATAAATTATGAAGTTTCAAGCTTGTTTATTCAGTATTTATGGTTGTTGATAATTGGTTTTCCTTTGTGGGATTTTGATGGCATCAATTTTTGAAGTGAATTTTGGAATTTGTTTTGTTTGCTCATTAAAATTCTGGGAAATTGCAGAAGAATTAATATGTAGGGAAGTTCTTTTTTTGATAACTGCAGCCATTCATTTTATTTTCTTTGTGGATTAATTGCATCGCACGTCCTTAAATTATAGGCCAAATTTTAAATTAGTTCCTAAACTTCATATAATTCCAATTGAATCGCCGAACTAATTGACAGCTTCGATCTAATGCAGTTCTTTTTTTAAACATGTTTAAATCTGTCGAATACAAGCAGACACCCAACGCCAAAGCTGGCAGCTATACTAATAGAATGACTGGATTGGAGCCCCTCGTTAGTTTGATGATTCAATTGGAACGTTTTACGGTTTATGGACCAATTTAGAAATTAGACTATAATTTGGAGACGTTTAGTTTGTTGAAATGTTTCTAGCCAAGTATATAGACTGTTTGAATGGGATGATTTTAGGTTCAAACATGCATTTTTTTGTGTCAATTCTAATATTGAAGGTCATTTGCAGGTGATATACATGGGCAATACCAAGATCTCTTAAGGCTGTTTGAATTTGGAGGGTACCCTCCATCTTCAAACTACTTATTCCTTGGGGATTATGTGGATCGAGGCAAGAAAAGTTTGGAGACAATTTGTTTGCTTTTGGCCTATAAAATAAGATACCCTGACAACATTTTCCTCTTAAGGGGAAACCATGAAGATGCAAAGATCAATAGGATTTATGGGTTTTATGATGAGTGTAAAAGAAGGTTTAACGTTAGGCTTTGGAGAGTATTCACAGATTGCTTCAACAGTTTGCCTGTGGCTGCACTTATTGATGGGAAGATACTTTGTATGCATGGAGGGTTGTCTCCGGAACTGGAAAATTTGGATCAAATAAACAGTATTAGAAGGCCGACCGAAATCCCGGATAACGGTCTTCTCTGCGATCTTCTTTGGTCGGATCCTGATTCTAAGGTCAAAGGGTGGGCTAACAGTGACCGAGGAATCTCGTGTACTTTCGGAGCTGATGTAGTTGCTGAGTTTTTGCAGAAGAATAACCTTGATCTCATATGCCGTGGTCATCAAGTAAGCTATAGTTTCTTGTACTTTCAAATATACAATGGAGCATTTTTTCTCTAAGTTTTGAATTGCAGGTTGTGGAGGATGGCTATGAGTTTTTCGCTAAACGGAGATTAGTAACGATATTTTCAGCTCCGAACTACGGCGGGGAATTCGACAATGCAGGTGCTCTATTGAGTGTCAACGAGGCTCTTATGTGCTCATTCGAGATATTGAAACCAGCCGGTACTCAAGCCTCACCAAGCAGTTCTAATAAGTTGCCCTTGAAGAAGGTAAGTACAAACCCAACACAAGTAATACTTTCAAATCTTATCTTGGTTCTTTTAAAGTTGTAAGAAACATTCACTTCCGGTTTTGCATGATTGATCTGAACAGCCACCAAAGCTTTTCTAGAATTGATGCGCAATGAAGATGGGGTTTTTGAGGATGCCATTGTTGCAAGCTCCATTAAATTAAAAGTTCCGATTAGTTGTAAATGAGTGGATGATTGCATTGTTTGATACTAATTGCAAGGGAAAACCTGTAAATCAACCACCCATTTTCATCTACTGTGAAGTAACAAAAATGTATGCATTGGACACCATTGTTTTCTCTTTTATGCTGTACCACAAACAAAGTCATTTACTCCACATTGGTTCATTAGCACAAGAGAGAAAATCATTGACCTGATTAGATGATGGGATGCACCATGAGGCTAACCATCCTAGAACAATATAAAATGAAATCTCAAAAAAGAAAAAGATGATCCACCCCAACCCCATTAGTGGATGATCTTCACATTGACACACTTGTATTGCAATACCTGTGTCTTTGCGTCCATTGAGTAGTAGACATTAGAGCAACCCTAGTATAGTATATTATTAAAGGAAGCACGGGGATCAGGCCGAATGCCAATCCAGGAATCATAGATGGTACATGGTACATACAAGCAATTCCCAGAAATCCATGCACTCGTGTTTTATATAATATATAATAATATTATATAAAGTATCGAAACCTTTTTTTTTTTGGAAATGGGGTCGACTTTAAAAACGAAGATAGAGTTGCCATCATTTTTTGAGGTGTGATCGGATCACCTTGAGATTGATCGTTAAAACATTTTGATTTATTAAAATGATAATTTTGACCTACATTATTCGAGAAAACGGGTTCGGGAGTCGGTCACGCACGAGGAAGGGTTAGCACCCTCGTAACTCCCAAAATTGGTACCGAATTGATTAATTAATGTCTTAATGTCGAAAATTTGAAAAGATTCTAAAATATGATCCTCTTTATTAAAGAAAACTTGAATAAATTAAGTTAAATGCTGAGACCCGCTTATCTTGAAGGAGTAAAACATCATATACAGTAAGTTAGGATACAACATCTCGAATCCTCAAAACTAAGCTTGTCTTTTGACATTTAAAACTTGTACATTTAAATTTAAAAAAGGATATTCGGTTATTTGGGTCAAATGAAAAAATTGGAACCTAGTAAGTTAGGGCACAATTTTTCGAAATTCTAAATACAGAATATTGCCTTTTGTTTTTGGAAATCTTTATCTCGAGAGAACAAAATCGAATTAAGTGGCGCCACTTTGCCACTGGGCCACAAGCCCATTTGTATCTTAAACCACGCACAACTAATTTTAAATCTATATCCAAATTCTAAAGTCCATTTAAAAAGAAAACCAAAATTTCCTTAAAGCCAAAGTTTGATCCCGGGACTTTATAGAAGCCCTCTAACATTTCAAAATCACTTATCCAATCGGTCCAACTTGCACTAAAGCCGATCTCTTGTTCTCCAAAAATTTTAAACGCTACTACCCTCAAGGCCCATTGGGCTCAATCCTACTAGGCCCAAATTCGGGATGTTACAAATCTACCCTCCTTAAAGAAATTTCGTCCTCAAAATTTCCAACTAACTAACAGTCACACATCCCAACCTACCACACTACGCTCTTGCTGCGCACTCTGATCTTAATAACACTATATACTTTTAACTAGAATTTAGAACTCCTACACATACTCAAAAACACCTAGCCATTAAAGCAGACAAATATTTCATATGCAACCAACTCTATATCTGAACATCACATCCAAACCAAATAGACAGAATATATACCAGAAATACATCATATAACAAAGCAAAGTATCAGGAAACTTACAGTGTGGATTGATGCCGGAGACTCGGGTGCCATACTTCCAGAAAACAGATATATATTTTTCTAAACCATTTTCCAAACCAACTTTTGAAAATATTTTTGGACCTCATACCCACAGCCGAGTTTTTGAACCTAGGCTCTGATACCAAAAATGTAACACCCCAAACCCGGCCCATACGTTTCGACCAGATCTGGTATGCTACGGGTTGTACGTTGAAAACTTTTGCTTTGTTGGTTTCGGAAATCGTAAGTTAATTAGACAATATTTGAATTAATAGGTGACATTTGAAAATAAAAACTTGTATTATTATTATTTTGAATAATTAAACCTTTGACAAAATTTCATAAGTTGCAAATATTAAAAACTATGTAGTGAAATATAAACCATGGGGTCTTATTACATAAATATTCCCAAAATTAAAAACTTAAAGAAAAGCCGAAATAATCTATAAAGATAAAAACTTGATGGCCCCTCGAGCCCGTCTCGGCTCCCATGTCCACGATCTACTGCTCATCTGAAAGAGTAGAGAAAATGAAAGGGTGAGTCACCAAGACTCAGTGTATAAATCCCGGACACACTGACCTAAGGCCCACAAACACATCATGAGCCCTGGCCCATACATAAAGGCAACAATCATAATTACATGAAAATAATGAATGATGAATAGCCCAACCCATCCTAGAATTCCATCCTCTACACACCAACCCGTACCAACCATCACACCTTGGGGATTTCTACAATCAACGCTCCATCCGCTACACACCATAACGACAGCCGTACTGCCTATTCCTATTAATTAGGAATCATTAAACGTGGCATAGCCACCGATCACTATGTGACCTAACATTAGATTTTGTGGGTTTAACCACCGATCACCAAGTGACCTATCATGCACTTCCCCTTCATTATCATAATCCCACCCCATGCATACACACATGAAAAAGGAAAAACATCATACCATCTTAAAGAAAATAGGCTTTCATATATTTCGATACACATAGAGATTTCTATGATTACGTACCTGGCATCATTTGCCTAACCCTTTTAGGGTTTTATTCGACTGTCTACACAACCTCTTTCCGGCTTTTTAGCCCATAACATATATATTTATTACAGTTAACTAGTGTGTAAGAGATCTACACACCTGATTACAGTCAAGACGAGACCCTCTATGTCGACACTATCAGAAGCCGATACAACTGCTAACTGTCTAAGATTTTGTTCTAACGCCGGTCCACAATCCGGTGGCCAATCCCGTACTGCTGACACTGCTCGTTTCTTAAACTTAGGGATTGGTTTTACAGATCCAATCCCCTCCTTCGCCTGATTATTTGATTCCATTAAAAGACCTTATCATAACATATGGTTAAGATCACAATTACGATAGCGAATCTAAAGAGAATCTAAAGAGAACCCCTTACCTTGAAATCCCGAAAAGAGAGATATGATGTTCAGAGAGTAACGGTTCCGGCTTTTAGATCTAAGCGATCTACTTCAATTCCCGAATGTCGCCCAACACGTAAACACAAGAAACCAACAATCCATTAGCCTTTCGACTTTTTCTTCTAAAAATTGAAAGAGAAAAGGAATAAATCAGAAGAAATCGGTACCTACCTTTACATAAAATTCAGCAACTCCTAGAAGATTTCAGCTTTTGAGAAGATCAAAAAGAAAAGATGATCTCAAGAGATCTATAAAGTTTCGGCTTTTGAGAAGGTCAAAAAGAAAAGATGATCTCAAGAGATCTATGAAGTTTCGGCTTTTGAAGATCAAAAAGAGAAGATGATAGGAAGAAATCTATGTAGATTGGGCTTTTAGTGAAGAGATCGGCAAAAGAGAAAAAGCAAAGAACAATGAATATTTGGCTTATAAAAAAAGAATGGAGAAGAAAATTAAAATCAAGAGTTTCGGCTTTTGCATAAAAGTGAAGATGAGAGAATAGGCTTAGGGATTTCGGCTTTTATTCAGAAAAGAAGGAAAAGAGAGAAGATGAAAACCCTAAATGCCGAAAAGAAGAGAATGGGAGAATAAAACCCTAATGCCAATTTTAATTAAAATAGTTGGGCTTCATGCAACTTGAATTTGGGCCTCCTCAGTTGAAGCCACTTCCCTGCTTTTAAGTGGCGCCACTTTGCCACTGGGCCACAAGCCCATTTGTATCTTAAACCATGCACAACTAATTTTAAATCTATATCCAAATTCTAAAGTCCATTTAAAAAGAAAACCAAAATTTCCTTAAAGCCAAAGTTTGATCCCGGGACTTCATAGAAGCCCTCTAACATTTCAAAATCACTTATCCAATCGGTCCAACTTGCACTAAAGCCGATCTCTTATTCTCCAAAAATTTTAAACGCTACTACGCTCAATGCCCATTGGGCTCAATTCTACTAGGCCTAAATTCGGGATGTTACAGAAAGTAATGATAATAGTGAATATAATAATAGTAATAATAATATATAAAAATAATAGTAATTAAAATAGAAACAATAATACTAATAATAATAAAAGTAATAATAATAATAATAATATTATTATTATTAAAGATAATTAATATTAAAATACACAAAAAAAATGTAGACAAAAAAAATACATATAATAAAAATAAAGAATACATGTATGTGTAAACAAAATGAAAATAATATGTACAAATAAAAAAATGACAATAGTAATAAAATATACATGAAAATAAAAGAAAAATGGATTAAATAAAATAACACAAAAAAATAAAAAAAATAACCGAATTAAAAATAATGGGGATCAAATTGGGCTTAAAGCAAAATTGTGGGCTAAATTATAATAAATAAATGATTAAAAAGGATTAAATTGAAACTTAATCGGAAATCTAGGTAAAAATTAGGAATAAAAATAATGCGCAGGACCAAATAGTAGTGCGCGAATGACATGGGGGATCAAATGGGAAATAATCTCAATCCTCCAAAACGCGGCGTTTTAAGCCTAAATCGAGGGATCAAAGTGGAACAAAAATAAAATTCCAAGGGCAAATTCATAAATAAAAAAAGAAACTGGATTTAAAAAATAAAAATGTGGAAGGACCTAACGCGCAGATAGACCAATTCACAGAAACACGCGGATCCCTTCGGGTCGGGTCGGGTCGCGCGCGGGTTGAAGCAAAACGGCGCCATTTTGGTGCAAAAGCACCTAGGGTAAAACGACGTCGTTTTACATGCTATATATATCCAAAAACAAATCATTCCTCTCTCGTTCTTCAAAAAAAAAAAAAAACAGAGAGAACTCACTCTTTTCTCCCTCGCCCCAGCAATTTCCAGCGAGGACCTCCGGCGCTGATCGTCGCCGTGCACGGCGGCCGAAAATAAAAAACAGGTAATTTTCCCCTTTTTTTACAGTTTATTTAAATATGTATATAGTTTAAAAATAAGAATAAAACCTCTATAAACAGTTTTGAATAAATAAAAAAAAAAGAATAAAAGAAAACACAATGGACTTTTGCTGATCTTTTTGTTTGTATTGATTTCGTTCGTAAAAAATGCGTAGAAGAAGCAAATACAAATATTGAATGGCTTTTTATAGCCGAATAAAAGAAGTAAAAGAAATAAAAGAAAATACAAAGTCCATTTTTCTTATTTGTTGTCATATTGTTGTTGTTATTTGTTGTTTGTTTTTGCAGGTACAAGGCTGCGTGGATGTACGGAGGAGGAGCAACGGCGGGGGGAGCTTCTTGTGTTTAGGGTTGCTGAAAATGTTAAAAGAAATGGGCCTATCAGGCTTGTAATTGGGTTGTGATTGTTGGGCCATATATTTGAGTTTAATTTGGGTTTTAAGGTTTGGGGTTTTGGGTTATGTATTGAGCTACAATTTTGTATTTGGGTTTGGGTTTGATGTAAATGGACATTTGATTTATTAGATTTTGGACTGTTTATTTTTGGTTTTTTTTTTTTGTTTTTGGTATGGGCCCGGGCAAATTTGAGCCCGTACATAAAGTATTTTCAAATAATATATATATTACTAAAGTTTTATATTATTTATAATATATACAACAATCATATACACATATTGTATATATAATGAAAAAAATGTAATTGAAAATAGGTTTCTTTATATAAATAAACGTAACTATTCGTAAACATTTCTAAAGGAAAGGTTGTGTCCTTTCAAAGAGTCACATAGGTACCTCTTGACAAACACCAACACTACAGCAAAACAGGTTTTTAGCGGCGTTTTTTTTGTATAAGCGCCGCTAAAACTATTTGCGGCGTTTTTTACAAGCGCAGCAAAAAACGCCGCTAAAAACAATACCGCTAACATTTTGTGGCGTTTATGTAAAAAAAGCCTCTAAAGGTCATGACATTTAGCGGCGCTTTTTCCACAAACGCCGCTAAAGGTCATGACTTTTAGCGGCGCTTTTCTCAAAACCGCTGCTATAGAACAAACCTTTAGCGGCGTTTGTGGGCTAAAGAACATAACCTTTAAAAATATATATTTTTTAATTAAATAATATTTATTTCTATGATAAATATTATATTATGTTTTATTCTTGAAATTTGAACTTTAAACTATATACTTTTAAGGATAAATTAAAAAATATTAATTAAACTAAATTTTCTATTAAAATTATAACTTTAAAACTAAATATAAAAATTAATTAATTTAAGTTCCGACTAACACAAAACCCTGTTTCAATAACACAAAATTCAAGTTCCGACTAAGATGAATGACCATG
The DNA here is from genome assembly GCA_005393395.2 of Gossypium australe. Taxonomy (NCBI): domain Eukaryota; kingdom Viridiplantae; phylum Streptophyta; class Magnoliopsida; order Malvales; family Malvaceae; genus Gossypium; species Gossypium australe. The sequence continues at coordinate 128,779,315 of CM016624.1, read as the reverse complement.
GAATGCAACATTAAATAACATTCCACTTGAAGAAATGCTATGCCTTGGCTTTTCTAGCTTGAAGAGATTGAATCCTCTACTGCACCTTCAATATCTAAAGGATGCAAAACCAAATGATCAGATTCATTGTCACTTTGGCAGATAAATCTACTTACAATCTATTATCCACACAGAGGTGCGAAAGATAAAATCATATAGATTGTAAAAAGCGTATGGTAAATGCTAATAGTATTAAAAGAAAAAACTTAGTATAATCTCATACATTAGTACTCAAGTATAACTCAGAGATGCAAAAGATAAACCTACAAACTTGGTAAACAAATAAAAAATATATATAGCCCTTAAGGCTAAAAAAAAATATAACCATGATTCATGATCAAACAAAGCAAATGTTCTAAAAGCTTGGAACCGAGCTTAACAATTATGTGTAGCTTTAGTAGCAGGTTGAACCATACTAACAAACAATCTCAATCATGGCTCTTCCATGTGTCACAAATAGGCATTCTTTCTAATGATTGTCTAAACTATTCAATTGTTTAACAAGGAACAATAGTATTTATTTGTAAATAGCAGAACAGAAACATGTTGCACTACTGTTGTTTAACGTAATATAGAAATGTCTTATATAGCATAAAAGAGAACAATTAAGGCACATAAAAAATAAGAAGAACACCAACCGCTTCTCCCTTGCTGTGTTGTTTCTCTTCCAGATCTTGAAGAGATAAATCAAGCTGCTTCCTGATGACAAAGAAACAAAGTTCTAAAGTTATACGTACGATAGTTACAATGTCGCATAAGACATTGTAGAGTAAAACATAACAGATAAAAGGTTATTGCCCAAACATGGGAAAAAGGGGTAACATAAGCAGTGCATTTGATTAGAACTTTGTGAAAAAGGGGTACTATTTTTATTCCACAAGCAGCTTTTAAAAACTATAATTTATTTTTTAAAAATATTTTTTAATATTTTACTACATCCCTATAAGAAACTTATTAATTTAGCCATACCTGAGATACCGTACCAAATATTATTCCGGGAAAATTTGAGTCAAGTCAGGCCAAACAAACCCAAAGGTACTTGATTTCAAGCACCAGATAAGAACCAGTGATTTTTGTTATATATATATATATATATATATATATATATTCCTACTAATGAAAATAAATGTATGGCTCTGCTTCAAAATCATTAAGCTAAAAATTCAAGTCTCGTATGTGGGTGACTATTTCGTAATAGTAGGGAACTAGAATGGATATTTTAACAGCATTTGGTTCACTTCTGGAAGCTCATTCCAGTTCACAAATTGAGTTCACTTCTTTATCATCTTCACCTTAAACCAATGAAACAAAATAACACAATTTATGTAACCTCAATACCTATCTAATTCCATGCACAAATTAAATTAAATTTAACATTAAAAAGAAAAAAAGAAAAAAGAACACCACAAATGCATTTCCTTACTCTAGAAAATTAGATCTTCCTTGGTTCAAATGTTCATATAACTCCCTGCGCTCGATACTACTAATTAGTTGATGGACTGGAACTTCTTTCTGTAGCGTCGAAGTTCCTTGGAAAATAACCATCTGGCAGCATGATTTTCTATATTCAATGAGCTGAAGCACGAGAGAAATGTAATGTTTTCAAAAACATGGAAGTTGAATCGGATAAAAGGGAAATACAAGCATGATTATGATGTTATTGACAAACCTGGTCGGGTCTTAACTTCTTGAAACCGAATTTATCTGTCCAGATTGATTCAACTTCTTCAGCAGCTGGGAGAATGATATTTTTTACATTCAAAAATGCCAACAGCTTTTAAATAATCTTTTACATTAAGTATTTCATATATCTCTTGAAATGCAATTAAAATTTTATTTGTTTTAAATAATTAGTTATACATTTATTTTTTAAATATGATAAATATACTTAATTCTTAATTCAAGTGTAAAAATAAACCTATTAAAATGTAAAGTCTTGATAACGTTTTGTCTAATTTATGTCTATCCTTTTTGGAAAAAAAGTATTCTTTAATTTAATTAAGCTAGCTCCTTATTTCATCTAGTTTAAAAATACTTAATTGTCACAAATGATAGAAAAATAAGGTTAAAAAATAAATAGTTGAAGAGTAAATTGCAATGGACCAAAATTATAAAACCTGTAACATCCTGAATTAATGGACCTTTGCATTTGTTGTGTGTTACGTATAATGTGTTGATTAGAGTGTTTAAGGGGTTCAGATTGGGCTCAAGGTTGGGCCGAGGTCATAGTTAAAACTTCTTGTTTGGATACTCTAGTGGAAAGCCTGATAAGATAAGGCTTAAAAGATGATTATCTGTGTTTTAAAATATAAAATGGGCTTGTGGCCCAATGGCAAAGTGGCGCCACTAAAAGAGCAGGGAAGTGGCGTCAACTGGGAGGCCCAAACTCAAGTTGCATGAAGCCCAATTCTTTTAATTAAAATTTAGCTAATTTTCGGCTTTTAAGGGAGTAGAGTGGGACGGCAATGGGCCTTAGAAATAGGGGGAATATATATATTTGGATAATGTAGATAATATGGCTGATAATGTGGCAAATAAAAAGGAAGAAGAAGTGGTGTTATCTGGGTTACTTGTGGATGAGAAATCAGGTATTGATAAGGGAGAAAATTTAGGATTTATCTGCTGATCAACAGTGGTGGCCGAATTTCCATCTCTTGGAGTGGGGAGAAATCGGTTTTGGTAAGTTCAAGGGGTGCCGAAATTTCCCTTGACTAGTAGCCTAGTTTTAGTTTTAAAAAGGGGTATTTTCGGTTTTTAGGGATTCGGTGCCGAAATTTAGGTTAAGTAAGGGGAATATCCTTTTATTTTTGGCATTTAGGGTTTTATTCTCCTATTCTCTTCTTCAATTTCGGCATTTGGGTGTTTCTCTCCTTCCTTTCTCCCATTCTCTGCAAAAGCTGAAATCCCTAAATCCCATTCTCTCATCTTCACTTTTATGCAAAAGTCGAAACTCTTGAACTTAATTTTCTTCTTCATTTTTTTTCTACAAGCCAAATATTCATTGTTCTTTGCTTCTTCTCTTTTTCCTATCTCTTCACAAAAAGCCGAATCTACATAGATTTCTTCTTATCATCTTCTCTTTTTGATCTTCTCAAAAGCCGAAATCTACTAGGAGTTACCGAATTCTCTGTAGAGGTAAGTGTCGACTTGTGCCATTATTTTTGTAATCTTTTTCGGTTTTTTTGAGACCATAGCTGAATGGCTAGTTGGTTGTTAGGCCATCTTTAGTTTGACATTTTCACTGATCTCGCATTTTCTTTTTGGGTGGCATTCTGGGATTTGAAGGAGATCTAATCGCCTAGGTTCCTAAGCCAGAAATCGTTAACGTTCGAACCATATTATTATTTTCAAGATTTCAAGGTAAGGGGTTTTCTTTAGATTCTCTGTAGATTCGCTATCGTAATTGTGATATTAACCCTATAATATGGATTAACAACCATACGTTGTGATGGTAGCAACTGATAAGGTCTTTTGATGGAATCACATGTCGATCAGGCGAAGGAGGGGATTGGATCTGTAAAACCAATACCTAAGTTTAAGAAACGAGCGGTGTCAGCAGTACGGGATTAGCCACCGGGTTGTGGATCGGCTTCAAAACAACACCTTAGTCAGATAGCAGTCGTATCGGCTTCTGATAGTGTCGACATAGAAAGTCTCGTCTTGTCTGTAATCAGGTGTGTAAATCTCTAACACACTACTTAATCTGTAATATATGTATGTTACGGGCTAAAAGCCGGAAAAAGGCTGCATAGATTACCCGAAAAGGGTAGGCAAGAGATGCCAGGTACGTAATCATAGAAACTTTTCTATGTGTATCGATGTATGTGATAGTATGTGATCTTGTTGATAGCATATCGGTTTGATTCTGCATGAATGTATGCATGGGATGGGGATAATATGTTGAAGGGGAAGAGCATGTTTAAAGGTCACTTGGTGATCGGTGGTTAAACCACGATTTATAAAGTTAGGTCACAAGAGTGATCGGTGGCTAAGCCACGTTAAATTGATTCCTAGTTATTAGGAATAGGCAGCATGACTGTCGATATGGTGTGTAGCGGTTGGTGGGTTAATTGTAGAAATCCCCGAGGTGTGTTGGTTGGTACGGGCTGGTGTGTAGAGGATAGATTTTTAGGTTGGGTTGGGCCATGTTGCATTTAAATATTTTGTTGCCATTGTGTATGGGTGTTTGTGGGCCTAAGCCTTTTATGTGTTTTCGGGATTTGCACACTGAGTCTTGGTGACTCACCCTTTAATTTTCCTGACTTTTCAGATGAGCAGTAGATCATGGATATGGGAGCCGAGGCGGACTCGAGGGGCCATCAAGTTTCTATTTCCATAAATTATTTTTTTTCGGTTTTTTTCTTTAAGTTTTAATTTTGGGAATGTTTATGTAATAAGGCCCCATAGCTTAGGTTATCAATTTATATGTGTTAATGTTTACATTTATAAATTTATGTTCAAAGTTTTATTTATGAGAAGAAATAAAAATGGGATTTTCAAACAAGTTTTAAAAGGAAAAAAAAAACTACAAAGGTTTTCTACAAATAGCACGTATTTATCAAATACCCACTTAAACAAACCGAGATTTCAAATCTCTTCAAAGAGAAATTTTCAACTGTCAACCCGTAACATGCCAGATCTGGTCGTAGCGTTTGGGTCGGGTTTGGGGTGTTACAAAACCAAAGGGTAAAATTATCATAAAATCAACATTACTTTCACCTTGCTCCTCTCTAGCAAACTCTTCTATTAATTCCCGTTGTCTTCCCGTCAGATTCCTGTGTATAAATCGAGTAAATTTGCTTTCAATTGTAAATATGCTCCTAGAAACATGGATTTCGAGGGACGATGGAACAACTTCAGAAATTTTTGGCATATAAAACTTACTTTGGGATGCTAACATTGAAATGCACATATTGATCACTAAATGAGTATGAGTTCCTTGTTTTAATTCCTGTTGACAACCATACACAAATATATCGAAGATAATGCAAGTTAAATCAAAGACAGTTACGAGAGGAAGAGGGATTCAATTGCACATAAAAAAGAAGACCAACAGATTTCAAATTTTAGATATATGAAAGAAGGTCCAGGGCCTAGAATTTAGAGTTCTGAGTTTTTAGCATTCTCATTTTTACTTATAAATGAAATTAAATACAGAATTCAACTCAAGCAAAATTAAAATAGAATAAAATAAAGTTACCTATAAAGAAAAGAGAAAATGAAATTTTTAATCCCAGACTTTCAAAGGTGAAAAGACAAAAGTAGAAAATTTTATGCATTCAAATAGGTAAAAGCAGTTCCTGAAACATGAAAAAATTGAATACACATACACTCAGGCATTTGAATCAAATGGCAGGTGCATGAATCCCTACTCAAAGAGGGGGTTTTGAAATTCCTCCCCAAGTCAAAAATATGATTACACTAAATTTAATGAAATGAGGCCCTTTATGTTTATTATGAGACAGGCATTTTCAGAAACATACTAATTTACTATTATGGACCACGGTTAAAAGATCAATGAGATTTTCTTTTTCTATACCAACTTGGAAAAGGAACCAAATATATATCTATCTTATTCCCAGATCTTTTCCATACCTTTATTCTTTAGAACAACCTTCTGGCCTGGTTGAGTGCCAGGACGGACCTACAAATTGAAAGCAACATAGATTAGGAGCCTCAACTATAACAAATAATTAAAGGTCCCTTTCTAAGTTTTACACAATCATACACAATTTCCAACAAACCTTGAGCACAACATCACCAGTAAGAGTTGGGACCTAGATGGTTCCTCCCAAGATTGCCTGCAAAAAAGGAAAAAATTCAAATTTATTCTCTTTTTCTTCTTCTATTTCAATCTCTTTTTCAATTTTCTTTTTCTTTTCACATTCTTTTCACGCTCGATCTCTTTTTTTTTCATTTTCTTTTTCTCGTAACTCTTTTTTTTCTTATCTCGATTTCATTTAAGATCTACTCATTCTCTTGCATCAACTTTTCTTGCCTCTCTTTCCGTTTGATCTCTTTTTGTCTCATTTTTTCGTTACAAGAAGATGATATCATAAAAGAATTAGAATAACGGGCTTTTAGTTGAAAAGAAGTAGAGGAATCTTTATATAAGTTGCGTTCATCTCTTCATGAATAAGCCTCCATGGACGAGTACGGAATACACTCACTTTTTAGTAAGGACTTCTCTATAGATGAATACTTTTAGGCACTTGAAGAGAAATTCCTACATTCTCGTTGGTCACCTTGAAAGGTTTCAAACTCATGACTCGCCTCATTTCGTCTCGAGTTCCTTGATGAATAGGAATCATGATAGAAATCACTTCTCGAGTAGTCATCGGCTGTGTGTCTCAGTGACGTTCTTGACTTCCTGTCTCGATTTGGGAAAAGTCGTGTCCGATGGTCTCTTTCCTCCAATGGTCCAACCTTTCATGCGGTTTGTCAAATTTAGAACTCACGATTCTACGCATTTCTTTCATTACATATCAAAAATTTGATTCTGAAAGCGTTTCTTGAAACATGATTGTCTAGGCTGAAAGGAAAAAAAATGACTAAAAACAAAACAAAAATAATACCTCACCACAAATCCTCACCAGTCACTCACAAGAAAATTTGAATGGCACTCACACTCGTGTTTGCACTCGAGATCGGCTTTTTCAACACTCTAATGCTCTCACAACACTCGTGCCTTTTACCACTCTTTCTTCTCTCATGACTTCGTAAGAAAACTTGCCAAGGCTTAATCGTAGGCTTAGGGGTTGGTCACAAATTGGTAAACAAAGGAAATAATGAAAAGGGATAGGGTAGGCTGAAAGAAAATATGGAAAGGGCTTTAAGTGTGGCGTTGGGGTAGAAGAAATGGTAGATGGGAAAATAGATGATCAGGAACCAATCGAAATAAGAACAAAAGAAAAAAAATTTTAAGAACCTTCAAAAACTTCACTTTTTTTTTTTTGAATTTCGTTTTTTTTTTCAATACTTCAAATACATGAAATAAGTATAATGAGAAACTTTCGATTTTTTTTTGAATTTTTTTTCAATTTTTTTCACTTCACTAACCTATTCCGAATTGTCTTCGAAAGTCCGTACTTCTCATTTTATCGGCTCTGATATCAAATGATGTGATCCGGCCGGGGTTAATCAAGTCGTTTCACTTGTTTGCCCAATCGTCGACGAGAAAGTATCATTCCAATTAGCAAGTCGTTTATAGTTGGCTAAGTATGAGAAATATCAATGAAAGATAGGTTTAAAATTGGCTAAGTGTTGAAGATAGGTTCGGCTAACCAAGAATTAAAAGGAATTAAAAGAAAGTTGATAGTTTTTGGATGGAATGGAAAGAAGTAGTTCTCAAGCGGCAAGAACGAACCAACAGTAAGAAATGCTGACCTGAGACTTATATGGCTTAAGTGGTTTTGGATAGATGAGATAAAACCTCGACCCACTATCTAGGAAGATAGGAACCTCAGTATAAAGGTTCGAACGCCACACTATTGATAGTGATAAGTTCGGATTAAAAGAAAGAGCAGGTTGACGCCACTAGCTTTGTAGATAAGCCAACAAGTTTTCAAACCAAATTTGAGCGAAGCAAATCTCACAATATGATATAATTTCATTCAATAAAATGTCAAAAGTCCCTCCAAAAGGCTGATTACACACATATTTATAAGGCTAGAAAAAGGCTAGTTGAATGATCACAAGTATTCATCTTAAAAGATGAAATAAAGCTTAAGTCTCTTGGAATTCCTGAACCAAATAACTCCACCATTTAATTCACCTTAATTGAGCTGCATAATTGACCATGAATGCTTGAAAATTGACTCTTGAAATGTCATTTGGTTAGCTTTAATTAATTCTTTTGAAACAGCAAAAATGGTTGGTAGTTGAAAAGCTTGCTTCCAAATTTAAAGAAGCAATAATCCACTCTTTAAACTCTTTTAAATGATGTGTTAAACCTTCTTTGTAACAGCCCCTTACTTGTAACCGAAAATGACTTGAACAACCACTTTATTTAATTTGTAATAGCCTTGAATTGTAACGGTTATGACTTGAAAAGACTCATGTAATAAACACATTAAAATGAGCTCATTAAACACAATTAAACACTAATTAAACTCAAACACATTAAACACTTAACTTTATTAAATGAACTAAAACTTATTCATCAATTATTCCAGCAACTAGTTTAATTAAATGAAGCATGATTAATTAAACTTAAACTCATGCATCAATAAATTATCCTAGTAGCTAGATTAATTAAAGAAGCATCTATTAAATAAAGTTCAATAATAACTCAATTATTAAAACTAAGATGAGTTGAATTAATGACCACGAACTCATTTATTAATCTAAGATGAGTTATTAACTAAGATGAACTCAATTAACTAAGATGAGTAATTTATTCAAGCAACTTAATTAAAAATAAAGTCCAACAACTCAATTTATTAACAAACTGAAATTAAACGTCTCATTTTGCACTTGGGCCCTTCGAGTTTAGGCCAATCTCGATGTCGTTGAGATGTTTCGAAACATGATGCGACTAGGATCGCATCAACTGGTTGGTTCCAAAGATAAAAATCCTCGTAAAAGGAAAAGAGTAAATACTCAAAGTGATTATATTATGGAGACAAGTTCCCAAAGAGAGGCCAAAGATATAACTAATTATAATCAGAAAGCCTCAGAAGGGATTCAGGTACCTGAAAATGATGATAACGAAAAGATCTCTATAAGTTATGTTACTTCGAGGAAAAGATGGAACTGAAAAAATATAGCTGTCGACAACAATTTTGCATATAATGTTGCTATTGAAGTAGAAAAAGAAAAATGATGATCCTGAGCCTAAATCTATTGACGAATGTAGAAATAGAAAAGATTGGCCAAAATGAAAAGATGCAATTCAAGCAGAATTGAATTCACTTTCTAAACGTGAGGTTTCTGGACCTGTAGTCCAAACACCTAAAAGTGTAAAGTCGGTAGGATATAAATGGGTATTTGTGCAAAAACGAAATGAAAAAAATGAAGTCGTAAGATATAAAGCACTACTTGTAACACAAGAATTTTCGCAAAGGCCCGGCATTGATTATGAAGACACATATTCTCCTATGGTGGATGCAATCACGTTTAGATATCTTATTAGTCTGGAAATACGTGAAAAATTTGACATGCATCTAATGAATGTTGTTACAGCCTATTTGTATGGCACACTTAATAGTGAAATTTATATATAAATCCCTTGTAACAGCCCGATTTAGGGGCTAGTTGGAATAGTGATCTCGAGGTCACTAATCCAAGACTAGAGAAATTTATTTTCATTTCATTTGAGTCAGAGCATGATGGTATATGTACATGAGAATTTTGGTACTTTGATTTTAGCGATTTTATGTTTAATCGCAAAAAAGGACTAAATCGCATAAAGTGCGAAAGTTCCATCCTATAAGCTAAAGGTACCAAATAGTCATAGATTTATAATTGGAGGTCTTTAAAAGGAAATTAGACCCCCAAAATTAGCATGGCCGGCCATAGGAGACAAAGATGAACAATGTTGGTCAAAGTTGGTGATAGTTGGTGACCAATTTGACTAGTTTAATATTAGAATAAAGAAATAGAAGATATCATCTTTCTCTCCATCTTCTCCACCAAAATTTGTAAGCAAAATATGGGTTTGAAAGCTCAAAATTTTCAGCAAGATCTCCTCTATTTTAGTAAGTGTTCTAGTGATCTTTTATTGAAAATAACTGTACTTTTGAGACCCTTAAAGCTTAAGCTTTCAAATGAGGAGACTGTTGTGCAATATGAAGAAAAGTTTAGAGTTTTTCCATGAGAGCTATCATTGTTATTTGCTGCATTTTTAGGGAAGAGAATGAGTTTTAGTTGTTAGATAAACAACTTTTGTGAAAGGTGTTATCTTAAAAACACCAAATTGAACCTTGATGAAAAGGTTACAAATTTGTAGCAAATATGTGAATTGTTGAGTTTTAATGATAGCTATAAGAGTGTCAAATGTTCACCTAGGCTTGTTGAAGATAGAAATGTGATTAGAATTAATTTTCGAGCCTAGGGGCAAAATGGTTGTTTTGCTAAAGCCTAGGGGCAAAATAGTAATTTTGCCTAAGCATGATTATTGAAATGCTTTTATTAATGTGGTGATTAAAATAAGCTAAATTGCTATTATAGAGCAAGAAGAACCGAGAATTTGCCTCGATTGGAGAAAGAACAAAGTCTCGGACTAGACCGTCGAGCTAGCTCATTTTGAAATCGGGGTAAGTTTGTATGTGATTAATGCAACCTTTATGTTAGCATAATTGAGAATGCTTGGTATCATATTATTGCATGATACCCTACTAAATAGAGTAATTGATGTTGAATATGATGTTGAAGTCCTAGTGGACTATAATGACAATAAAAAGGTTATCATCGAGATATGAAATAGACAAGGTCCCGTATAAGACCACGTCCGGGACATGGCCTCGGTACTGAGTTGAGATCCCGTGTAAGACCATATCCGGGATATGACTTCGGTATTGAAAATGAAAATCGTATAAGACCATATTCGGAATATGGCATCGACACTTGATATGAGATTCCGTATAAGACCATATCTGGGATATGGCATCGGTAGTCAAAGGTGATTCCATGTAAGACCACTACCGGGATGTGGCATTGGCCTTATATTCATATTTATGATGATATTATATGTCTTTGAGTATCCCTAATGATTAATGGGATGAGTAGATGAGTTTAGAAGTAGAAAATAAAGATAGTACTAAAGTCTTGGGAATGAGTGAATACAGGTACTCGTGAATGAGTCACGAAGGAACGATTACCATATATGACGTGGTATGTGCTAATAAGGGCAATTGTGAGTAAGTATGGCGAGAAACTTATGACTTGTGTATGGATTGTTAATGCCATGGACAGATTACACTATGAGGTTATTGTTGCTATTTATTTCCATGCAAACTTACTAAGCTTTATGCTTACCCCTTTTATTGCCCTTTTTCCTTGTAGTATTGCCAAGATAACTCGAGGAACGTGGACGTAGGAGTTTAGAAATCACACTATCGACATCACTTTGGTATAGCAATTTAGACTTATTTTGAGTATGGCATGTATAGGACTCGAGTATTTTGTTAAGTCGTAATTGTTGGCCAAAGTGTTGGCTTGTATGTTGTTAAAGTCATTTTGTAAATGGTCTTAAGTTAGGCCGATACTTGGCATATTCCTATGTTTAAATGAAGATGACATTCTTGAAATGCATGCCCGTGTGTATGGATGTTTTAATGAGTTCTTAGATATACCTTTGGGTTATGATTTATGATGGTTTGAATTGGAATATGCATGTGTGTAATGTAGGGTGGCAAAGGGCTTGGTAGATAGCCATCTAATTGTCCACATGGGTAGACACATGGGCGTGTGTCTAGGTCGTGTGTGACACACGGTCAACCCTATGGGCTTGTGGATCGACCGTGTGTCCCATTACATGCTAGGTTTGCAAGCCAAGATGCTCCACAAGCAGAGACACGGCCGTGTGTCTTAGTCGTATGGAAGACACGGCCTAGGACATGGGCGTGTGCCCAGGCCGTGTGAAGTCTGCACATTAAATGTGGAATTTAATTCGACACACGGGCGTGTGTCCGGCTGTGTAAATTTAGTCAGGTTTGACCACGGGTGGAAGACATAGGCATGTCTTAGGGGCACACGGGCGTGTCCCTAGACTAACATGGACGTGTGGCCCCTATTTTGTTGAAAAGTTTTAAAAGTTCCCAGAGAAGTTCCGAAACCTCTCGGAGGTATGTTTAGGGCCTCTTAGGCCGAGTATGAGAAAGTGATGGGTTCAAATGAAATTTTATAGCCTATTTTGAGATATTAAGTGAGATTAGTCAGGTAATTCCTCAAGCCCGGACCCGGCTTCGGACACGGGTAAGGGGTGTTACATCCCTGAAGGATTTAAAATCCCAGAAGGATATAGAGTTTCTCGAGAATATTGTTCGATCAGATTGAAAAAAAGTTTATATAGATTAAAACAATCTGGATGTATGTGGTATAATCGTCTTAGTGAATACTTGTTAAAAGAAGGTTACAAAAACGATCCAATTTGTCCATGTGTCTTTATAAAAAGGTTTGGATCAAATTTTGTGATAATTGTTGTGTATATTGATGGCCTAAATATTATTGGAACTCCTGAAGAGCTTCAAAACATAGTAAATTGTTTAAAGAAAGAATTTGAGATGAAATATCTTGGAAAAACAAAGTTTTGTCTTAGCTTACAAATCGAGCATTTAAAAGATGGATTTCATGTTCATCAATCGACTTATATGGAAAAGATATTAAAGAAATTTTACATGGATACAGCACACCCATTAAGTACTTCGATGGTTGTATGATCGTTAGATATGAATAAAAATCAATTTCGTCATTGTGAGGATGGTGAAGAGTTTCTTGGTCCTTAAGTACCATATTTAAGTGCCATAGGGGCATTGATGTATCTTGCAAACAACACAGGACCTGATATAGTTTTCGCTGTAAACTTGTTAGTAAGATTTAATTCTTCTCTAACACGTAGACATGGTTATTTTATTCAAATGATTCAAAATCCTTATTAGTCGGCTATGCTGATGCTGGATACTTATCGGATCCACATAAAGGTCGATCTCAAACATGATATTTATTTACATGTGGGGGTACTGTCATATCATGGCGTTCAACAAAGCAAACATTAACTGCTGCTTCTTTAAATCATGCAGAAATAATTGCAATGCATGAGGCAAGTCAAGAGTGTGTTTGGCTAATGTTATTGACCCAACATATTCAGAAGATATGTAATTTGCCTTTACAAGAAAAAACGCCAACTATCTTATATGAAGAAAATGCAACATGTATAGCTAAATTGAAGGGTGGTTATATCAAAGGTGACAGAACGAAACATATTTCATTAAAATTATTCTTCACCCATGATATTGAGAAAAGAGGTGATATAAATGTTCAACAAATTCGTTCTAGTGAGAATTTAACAGATCATTTTACTAAGGCGTTGCCAACTTCAACATTTGAAAGACTGTTACACAAGATTGGAATGCGTCGACTCAAAGATGTAATGTTGCCATCAGGGGGAGTCTATGTAATGACCCAAAATTTACGGGCACCGGAAAAGCGAGTTATAGGGCCTCCGTCTTAGTGAACCGAGTTTGTAAATATTTATTTGGAATATTTGTGAGGCTAGTTGTGTGTTTAATTAGGCTTTAATTAAGTGAATTTAGCTTAATTAAGAGAAATTAGGAAAAATGGCTAAATTGAATAAAAGGTAAAAGTAAAATTATAGATTAATAAAAAGAAAAAGGGACCAAAATGGCAAATATACCATTCACCATAAATGAGGCGGCAAATGTTGATAAAAATCTAAGATTTTTATTGTTTAATTATTATTATTATTATATTATATGAATAAATCAAAAATTTGCCAAATGGATGGTGATGATATCGTACAATTGTAAAAAAATAAATATGTACATTTGTAATACTTATATTTAATTAGTAAATAGATATTTATTATTTAAAAGATATTTATTAGATAAATAATTAAATTGTGAGATTTTTGTATAATAAACAAATTGGATAGTGACAATTGTAATAATGTAAATATATGCATTTGTATTATATTTATTTTTTTACTTGAAAATTAAGTAAAAGATAGTTATTAATTAAATAATTATATTATGAGATTTTTGTGTATTGATTGAAAAGTGGATTGAATTGAATCAAAGTATGATTATAAGTGATTATCTGAAATATGTATTGGTATTGAATTGTATATTGATTAGAAAGTGAAAAAGTGAACTTGAATTGAATTGTGATTGAATTGAAAGAGAATTTGAAATAAATAAAAAATGATTTGAATACCCTATTAACTAGTCGGGCTGAGTCGGATGTAATTGGCATGCCATAGGATTTGGAAGAGTACGAGATTTATCAGCTTTGCCGATCAGGCACTTTATGTGTCGTTTATTAGGCACTTTATGTGTCATATTTCAGGCACCTCGTGTGTCGTTTCAGGCACTTATGTGTCGTATACTGATCAGGTACTATGTACCGTTTTAGGCACAATGTGTCGTATTGGTGTGTTTGGGTTGGAATCCGTGTATCCGTCAAAGTCCGGGTTTGTTAATAGGGTGAATAACTAAAATGAGAAAATTAAATAAATTTGATTGATCGTACTATTAAAAATATGAGAAAGTGAAATTATGAATTAAAATTGAGATATCGAAATAAGAAGTGAAAATAGAATGAATTGGATATAATGAAATAGTGTATGAGTTAATTGAATATAATCTTATGAATTAATTATAATTATTTTTATTGAAAAACGTTGGTTTAAATAATTATTGAAAGACTAATGTTGTAAGGTTTTAGATATGGAATAGAATAAGTTATTGAATTAGGATATAGAAATGAAATATATGAAATAATGATTTTATGAAATGGTTATTAAAGAAATGCATGAAATGGATATTGATATAATAAGAAGATATATAAATTAAAATAAAGAAAAGCTATTTAAGATACATATTATTAGAATAAATTTAAAGTTTAAATGTATAAATGATTTATTGAAGGTAAAATGGTGGTAAGATTTAATGTGTATATATATTGTTTTTACCTTAAGTATTTGAATTATAGAAATACCCCTGGGTGTAGACTCAGCGTACGTGATAAACCGTAAAAGTAATATATTTTAATCCCACATTTAATATGCTTTTGAATGATTTATTCCTTGTTTTATATAAAAAGGTGCTTTTAATCCTTTCTTTTCATGTCTTATACCCAGGAAAGCATCCGAGGATAAAAAGAACACAAAACGGGCCTAAAACGGAGTAAATGGGCCTTAGCACGAAATTGACACAGCCTGGCCCACAGCACACACGGCCGTACCTCGACGAACACTTAGAGCACGGCCTCAACTCCATCACACACGGCCGTGCCTCAAGAGAAGTCCGAACACGGTCAGGTCTCGATACACACGGGCGTGTGCCATGGCCGTGCCTCTGTCGCTGGAAAGAGCAATTTCAGTTAGAAAAGGATACTTAGGGAGAAAGAATCGCAATCCAAGAGCCTATAAATATCCCCCAAGTACCACCTTTGAGAGGGAGCGAAAGCTAGGCCAAGGAGCCAAGCCGAGAAGGTCAAAGTTAAGAAATAACGCAAGGATAGCCAGTTGATCCATCCCAAGAAGCCGGAGTTATACTCAAGACGGCAGAATCCTCTTTCAATTCCTTCAGGGGGTTTTAGGGTTTTCTTATGTTTTGTTTTATCTTTTTTCTTGTGATGTTTTGTTTATTCATTATGAACTCAACCCCTCAGATACCTGAAGGGGATGAAACTTAGATGGATTTTGTTATTTGATTTTTAGGTTATATGATAAGTTACTTAGTTTGTTCTTAATTATGTTGCTTAATCCAAATCTAATGTGCTTAGGTGGAGGAGGAATAGACCCCGCCTAAGAGGAGATCTAACATAATTAAGCGGAGTTGATCAAACGCCTAGAGATAGGGTTACGAGATTTTGCCGGATTAGGGTGAAACCTAATATGGGAGTCCATTGATCGATTTACTGCTATCCTAGAGGGTTATTATAAGCGAACGAGAGTTCCACTAATTAACCTAGGGTTAGACGTTATTCGCCTCGAGAGAGGGTTTAGTATTGATTAGGGAGTCTCACGGATCAAGCTAAATAAAAGAAATCATATAATCTAGGGTTAGATAATAAGTGAAGTCTAGGTGGATTCTTCCCGAAGGTATCGTCAAAATCAACTGAGTTTTCCTTCAACGTTATTTTCCTATTCGCCTTCTTGTCTTTGTGTCCTTAGTTTAGTTGCCGTCAATTTAGTTTAAAAGTAATCTTCACTCTAACTTTAAGGCTAAATAATAAAAAGAAAGTGAGTATTAATACTTTTAGTTCCTTTGGGTTCGATAACCGGTCTTGCCTAAGCTATACTACTGTCCGATAGGTACACTTGCCTTAATATCGTTGTCAGAGTTAGTCTCCAGGTTTGATCATTCTTTTATAAATATTTAAAGCTCTGATTTGTAACGATCAGTACGGTTTGTTTCCGTGCGCAGATTAGGTACATAAATTTTTGAGAGTCGAATTTGAGATTGCAAGCTTTCATCTCATCACATCTTCAAGCAACAACAGGGTATGTTTTAAAATTTTGAATAGAATGGCATGTATTTAGGAAAAAATTAAGTATGTCCCAAGTAGTAAGAAGGGATTTAGATTTAAATTATTTAAATATATTATTTATTCGTTTTTATGTTCAAATATAATAGTAATTAGCTAAGAATTACTTTAGCACCAAATGTAATATTCCTATATTAGGTTCCTTGAGTCGAACATAGTATAAAGGTGTTACATTTAGTGGTATCAGAACTTAAGTTTTCTAATTTCTGGGAAAAGAACAAGTCTAGAAGTACATGCCATATAGGATATATCGATGTGATGAGATATGATATCAATATTAGAAGCATTGATAAGCTTGAAAATATGAATTGAATCAAAATAAATTGAATGAAGAAAATATATGATTATTTGAAATGTATATTAATTGAAAAGTGATTAGTGATTTGACCTTGATTGGAAAATGAATCGAAAATATGAATTGAATAAAATGAAATGGTTGAGCCATTGAAAGAAATGTGAAAATGGAACATGAATTGAAAAATGTGATTTGAATATGAGTATGAGAATGGAAAGCATGAACCATTGGTTCATGAGATGGATAATGGTTCAATATGAATGTGTATGATAAACAAATTAAGTGGTGACAAATGTAATATAAATATGTGTTATTAAAAGATATTTATTATAATTATTTTTATAACTATTATCATTATTAACTAATATATATATATATAAAAGATATAAAAGAAAGGAAATAAAGAAAGAAAACAAAAGAAAGAATAGTAGAAGCCATTCGAAAATATGAAGAATATAAAGGGTATATGATTGTATGGCTATCTACGTAAGAAAGAAAAAAAGAGAGTAATTAATGTATTATATAGTTATAATGGGGTAAGAAAGTCAAAAATAAATTATAGTAGTTTAAAAATAGTGAAAATATCAATATTTTCATTTTAATTTAAATATATATATAAATAATAAAAATATTTTTTTATTGCCGTAGTCTACCATATTCATGTCCTCATTTTTTAAAGATTACTGTGTTACCGTATCTATATCGTATCATACCCATATTGCGTGTACGTGTGAATGTAATACCAATAAGCTAAGCCTTGACTTAAAGGGAATCAATGGATTTAAGGGCCGCACATATTGGCTTTATCTCCCATAATTTTGATATAAATTGGTTGCAAGAGACTGAACCAAACAAGTAAAGAGAGCAAGGAAGAGAAGAAGAGATGGAGAAGAAAGGTCATTATGTGCTAGTTCATGGAGCCTGCCATGGAGCTTGGTGTTGGTATAAAGTGATAGCTCAAATCAATGGGCCACAAGGTTACAGCAATGGACTTGGCTGGTGCTGGTATTCCTCCAAAGCAAGTTCAGGAGGTTCAGTCGTTTCCTGATTACTTTGAACCATTGATGAACTTCATGGCGTCTGTTCAACCGGAGGAGAAGGTGATTCTAGTGGGTCACAGTCTGGGTGGGTATTCCATATCGGCTGCCATGGAAAGATTTCCTGAAAAAGTTGCTGTTGCAGTATTTGCCACTGCTTTCATGCCCGGTCCAAATCTCCCTTACCTAACTATTTCTCAACAGGTACATGCTTCTGCAGTTCTAACCATGTATTGAGACAGCTTCTTAACTTCCATCACTGTTTTTTTTCTTTATCGGACAGCTCAATGAAAGGTTGAGTCCCGACAAGACCATGGACAGCCAGTTTCTGTTCCACAATGGACTAGATAAGCCTCCAACTTCAGTACTCTTCGGACCTAATTTCTTGGCATCCAAGTTTTACCAGTTATCCCCACCTGAGGATTTAACGCTTGCACTGACTTTAGTCAGACATGTTGGTGTCTTTAATGACGAAGAATCAATCAAGGCTGTTGCAGTGACCAAGGACAAATATGGAACGGTTCCTCGAGTTTACGTTGTGTGCGGCAAAGATAATGTCGTCAAAGAAGACTTCCAACGGTGGATGATTGAAAATAATCCTTCAGATGAGGTAAAGTCGATTCCGGATTCGGATCATATGGTCATGTTTTCGAAACCCAGCCAACTGTGCACTTGCCTTGAAGAAATTGCAGAGAAATATACTTGAGAGCGCCATTGACGACTTTGCTCACTACTACGAATCAAGTTTACTGTTGGTCTTCTTGATTGAAACAGTTTAAATAAAATGAATAAATGTCAAAACTTCAGTCTCGGTTCAAATAAGTGAAGAGGTGTGTGGTCCTCAAACCTACACTTGTTCTTAATCTTCATTGGTTTTTAGTCCTACGTTGTGTCTTCACTCTGGATGTAGGCCCCTCAATTATTGGGAGGGATTAATATTTTCCTAAGCTCTCTCTTTGTTGGATAATTGGACATTCGGCATTGCAGCATATCATATTTATGCAAATGATCTCAACTCAAAAAAAAAATAGAGCTTTTGGATGAAAAGTTTGGTATATAAATATAAGGTTAGTCTTTTAGAAATGGAAGAGACAATAGAAATATGAGAAACGGAATAGAATAGTAAAATTTTCTAATTACGAAGATTAGAAAATGAATAATAATAAATAAATAAAATAAAAATAGTGTGAGTACTTTAAAGAACATAAAACGGTAGTAAAATAATTTTAAGAATTAGTAAATAAAGAGTGATTTAAAGTGTGAAAAGAAGAAGAATAAGGAATATGCAAAGTTGTAAATTGTGTAATAAAAGAGGCAAACTTTGGAAAGAACAGTTATCTCGAGGAGACTATTGGCAGCGGCCGGGCCGATAGATTTCTAAGAGGTTTGGATTAAGAGTAATAACTCTGATCCATAAATGGAATAATCATTGTTTACCTCGAAAAGAGAAAGAAATGAAAATGAGAATGAGAATATAAAAATATAACAAAGTAGAGCCTAGAAAATAATAATAATAATTTTATTGTGTTATTGATTATTACTATGATAAAACTAATGTTATAGCTGACGCATTAAGTAGGGAAGCAGCAATTGAATTGCAAACAATGTTTACTCAGCTTAGTATCAATGATAATGAAAGTTTATTGGTGAATTAAAAATCAAATCGGTGATGTTGATCAGATTAAGTCAGCGCAGTTAGAAGATGATAAATTGGTGAAGTAAACGAGTTAAGAAACAAACGGGTTCCTTTAGTGAAAGTACTATGCAAAAGTCATAATGTAGAAGGAGCAACTTGAGAACAGGAAGAAACTATAAGATCTCAGTACCCCATCTTTTTTTTAGGTAAATTTCGAGGACGAAATTTATTAAGGGGGTGAAATGTAATGACCCAAAATTCACAAGCACTGGAAAAGCGAGTTATAGGGCCTCCGTCTTAGTGAACCGAGTCCGTAAATATTTATTAGGAATATTTGCGAGGCTAGTTGTGTGTTTAATTAGACTTTAATTAAGTGAATTTAGCTTAATTAAGAATTAGGGAAAAGGGCTAAATTGAATAAGGGGTAAAAGTAGAATTATAGATTAATAAAAAGAAAGAGGGACCAAAATCGTAAATATACCATTCACCATAAATGAGGCGGCAAATGTTGATAAAAATCTAAGATTTTTATTGTTTAATTATTATTATATTATATGAATAAATCAAAAATTTTTATTGTTTAATCTGATGAAGTATTATAATCATCCCTTTTTATCAATAAAATATATTCTCTATTACTTTCATTTTTTTTTTTGGTCACTGATCATTAAATGGTTGATGAAAAGATGATTGGGAGCTTTTAAAATTGGCATAATAGCAACTTTAACCCTCAATAATTATACATTGTGTCATTTTAGTTTTATTTCTAAAAAAAATTAACCTTCACTGTTGTAATTTGGTCTTTTTTTTTTTTCCTTTCAATTTTGTTTATCTTCGAGATCCTTTCACTTAAAAAGCTAAAAAAAACATATCTATCAACTAAATTAAATAAAAATATATACCAAAAAATGGAAACATCCGAAAATCTAAGATAATAAGTTTCTATTTTTTCTTATTATTTTGAAATCAACACTCAACATCACAAATAAATGTATAATTGTAAAAAAAAAAAAGAGCAAATTACACCATGTGTAAATGTTAAGGTTAATTTTTTTTAGAATCAAGACTAAATTGGTACAATTTATAAATGTTGAGGGTTAAAGTTGCTATCATGCTATTTTTAAAACCTGTCAAGTTATCTTTTCATTAATAATTTAATGAACAATGACTAAAAATGAAAAATTCGAATAATTGGGTGACAAAAAAGAAAATTTCGAATAGATAAGTGACAATTTAGTAACTTTTTATAGTTAAGAATGAAAAAATATTAATAATTAAGTGATTGCAAGTGTAATTTACCCAAAATATTAATAATATCCCAAGTTCATAGTTAATTATGGAAAAATGAAATAAGAGGCAAAGTGAAAGAAATAGTGATGATATCTTATTAGGAAATAACTTACATTATGATCCTAAAAATTAAGATTTTTAGGCATCAATCAACTTTTGCAACATCTTCAAATTTTAAAGACATAAAATTATTATTATACATTCATCCATAGAGAAATTATTTGATGAATCATTCCTACCACATTAATGGTCCCATTTTAATTATTTAATAATATTTTAACAATTTTTTTTCATGTCATTGACACATAATTTTGATAAATTTTTACCCTAAATTTCAAACCCTAAACCTTAAATCTGAAATCTTAAAATATAATCCATAAATCTTAACCTTAAAACACCAAAATCCCAAACTCAAACCATTAAATCTTGAGCTTGAACCCCAAATTTGTAATCTCGTACCCTTGAACCTTGAACATTGAACATTAAACCTTAAGCCTGAACCCTAAATTTTAAGTTTTAAACTAAATGTAACACCCCCTACCCGTATTCGTTGCCGGAATAGGGTATGAGGCATTACCTAAGTTTAACGAGTTAATACTATTTTTATTATGAATTCAATATAGCCCTTTTATAAATATCCAATCTTCCCTGAAATTTTAAAACCAAACAATCCTGTCCATTTCAATCCAATTTGATACCAAATCATACTTCTACTATAATTATATTATTTAGCATATTTATCACAGTTTACTTTAATACATACTCATTAAACAAGTTTTAGTATTTATATAATCATCAAACATATACATGCCATATAAATCAAAAAGGAAATTTACAAAAGCTACCGGAGATAATCTTGATAGTGTGATCCTCAGTGTTGATCCGATCCTCCGTATATTTACACGTCAATCTACATGAGACATTGAATACACTCAAGTAAGTTTATAGAAACTTAGTAAGTTCATAGGCATAAAATATAAATCTTACCAAACATTCATACACTTATACATTATGTACAATTACTAAGTTCACCTGTCAACCACAATTTGGTGAGTGCTTTCGTATAATCTCACTACCATTTATCCATTTACTTTAACTCTTTTGGGCCCTTTTTGTCACTTACCATTCTTAATCAAATTAGGGAACGGTTACGGAAAATTGAGTACTTCACTTCCACTTTTCACTGATCAGGTAGCCGAAGCTACCACTTTTCACTGATCAGGTAGCCGAAGCTACCACTTTTCACTGATCAGGTAGCCGAAACTACCACTTTTCACTGATCAGGTAGCCGAAGCTACCACTTTTCACTGATCAGGTAGCCGAAGCTACCACTTTTCACTTTCACTTGCCACTGATCAGAAGTACTCAAATCCGATGTTCCGCTCAATTTGATCATTTAATCACTTTTCGCATTGTCATTTTATCCTTAACTTATCAACAAATATATCTCATCATACATGATATAATTCATAGGATTTACATTTAATCATTAAATTTCAGCCATATGAACTTACCTGAGTCGATTTGCAGAATTTGAGAAAATTCAGGGACTATTCAGCTACTTTTTCTTTTCCTCGACTTGCTTCGGGTTCTTGATCTATCATTGTAAAATCATTCACTTATCAGTATTGATTTCACCTTTACTCTATTTCATATCCTTAAGGATTACAACCCACATATAAGTAACATGGTCTATAATTTAACTATTTACTTGTATGGATATTCAAGCTGTCCATCCGTGTCACAGTCACTAAATTATTTTTATCTTGAGCTACAGAACTCCAAATTAAGATCCGTTAATTTTCCTTGAAACTAGACTCGCATATCTTCTTACCATAAAAGTTTTAGAATTTTTGGTTTGGCCAATAAGTACAGTTTATTCTTTAAAGTCACCCCTGTTCTGCTGTCTGACAGTTCCAACCCATCTTCACTAAAAATTAATTATCTCCTTTTACAGGATTCAGATGATGTTAACGTTTATTTCTATTGAAAATAGACTTACTCAGGATTTTAATGATATAAATTTAAGACCCAATTATTTTTATACAATTTTTGATGATTTTTCAAAGTCAGAACAGGGGAACCCGAAATCATCCTGACCTTGTCTCATAAAACCTATTATATCTCATGATTTACAAATCTATTGCTTACACCGTTTCTTCTATAAGAAACTAGACTCAATAAGATTTAATTTCATATTTTATTCATCCTCTAATTATATTTCTACAATTTTTGGTGATTTTTCAAAGTTAGACTACTGCTGCTGTCCAAAACTGTTTCAGTGCAAAGTGTTGATTTCCATTTTGCCCCAAATTTCAGAGTTCATACAATTCAGTCCTTGACCAATTACCCTTCAATTAAGCTAATTTTTGTAAATTAATACTTTACCTAATCATTATGAGTTATTTCAAACCTATTGGATTTCAGAATTTCCACATAAAAACCCTAACTTCAAATTCTTTTAAAATTAGGTCCCAAACATTCACTTTCTATTCAATTCTTTCAATAAAATCAGCATATAAACCATTTAAAGTTATAATTCCATGCTAAATCATCATATACTTCCAGCACATAGTCATAGAAACTTTCAACTTCATTCATAAAATCTAAAACTAATGAATTCACCAAGTGGACCTAGTTGTAAAAGTCACAAAAACACAAAAATTTCAAGAAATAATCAAGAATTGAACTTACTTGCAGTAAAAATATGAAAAACCAGCTTAGGGAAAACCCTTCTATGGTGTTTTGCTGATGAGAATGCAGAAAAATAAAGAGAAATCTAGATAATTCCACTTTAGTCCTAGTTTTATTAAGTAAATTTTGCAATATTCCAATTTTACCCTTATTTCTCCTTATTTTCTCTGGTTTCATGCCCTTGCCGTCCAGCCCAAATACACCTTGGGTCTATTTGCCTTTTAAGCCCTCTTTCTTTAATCATTTAAGCTATTAATTATTTCTCCTAACTTTACATTTATTACAACTTAGTCCTTTTTGTTCAATTAACTATCGGAACTTTAAAATTTCTTGACGAAACTTTAATACTAACTTATTAACACTCCATAAATATTTATAAAACATTTATGGCTAGATTAAAAATCTCCGAGGTCTCGATACCTCGTTTTCGATTCTAATTATTATTATTATTTATTATTATTTTTTTAACTTCACATTTAACTTATACTCACTAAATTAATAATATTTTCTACTCACTTGTCGGATTTAGTGACCTCGAATCACTATTCCGACACCACTAAAAATTTAGGCTATTACAACTCTCCCCCCCTTTTTAAGAAATTTCGTCCTCGAAATTTCGTACCTGTGAATAAATTCGGATACTGAAATCTCATCAATTCCTCCGTCTCCCAGGTTGCCTCCTCCAATCCATGTCGATTCCATAACACTTTAACTAGTGGTACATGTTTATTTCTCAACTCTTTAACTTCCCGAGCTAGAATTTTCACCGGTTCCTCTGAATAGGTCATATCGGGTTGGAGCTCTATTTCCGTATGAGGAATTACATGTGATGGATCTGATCTGTACCGTCTCAACATAGATACATGAAACACGTTATGAATCTTTTCAAGCTCCGGAGGCAAAGCCAATCTATAAGCTACCGGACCGATTCTTTCAATGATTTCATACGGCCCGATAAATCGTGGGCTGAGTTTTCCCTTTCTGCCGAACCGCAAAACTTTCTTCCACGGTGACACTTTTAAAAATACTCGATCACCCACATTAAACTCTATATCTCTTCTCTTCAAATCTGCATATGATTTTTGTCGATCGGACGCAGCTTTTAGACATTCTCGAATAATACGAACTTTTTCTTCGGTTTCCCGAATCAAGTCCACCCCCACTAGTTTTGGTTCACTTAATTCAGACCAATATAATGGAGTTCTACATTTTCTTCCATATAAAGCTTCAAACGGTGCCATTTTAATACTAGTTTGATAACTATTATTATAAGCAAATTCAGCTAAAGGTAAATACCTTTCCCAACTGCCGCCAAACTCAAGTATAGAGCATCTTAACATATCTTCTAAAATCTGAATCACTCGCTCTGACTGTCCATCTGTCTGGGGATGAAAAGCTGTGCTGAAATTTAATTTGGTGCCCAAAGCTTCTTGTAATTTACTCCAAAATCTCGAGGTAAATCTCGGATCTCGATCTGAAATAATAGATATTGGCACCCCATGTAATCTCACTATCTCTGACACATATAACTCCGCTAACTTTTCAAGTGGATAATCTACTCTGACCGGAATAAAATGTGCTGATTTAATTAACCGATCAATAATCACCCAAATCGAATCTTTCTTCTTCGGAGTTACTGGTAATCCGGATACAAAATCCATCGTGACATGTTCCCATTTCCACTCTGGAATCATAATGGGCTGTAACAACCTTGTCGGCACTTGATGCTCGGCTTTCACCTGCTGACAAATTAAACATCTTGCCACATATTCACAGATTTCCCGTTTCATTCTGGGCCACCAATACATTTTCTTCAAATCACAATATATTTTCGTACTACCCGGGTGAATAGAACACATGCTACTGTGAGCCTCTGATAAAATATCATTTTTCAAGTCTAAATTATTCGGAACACATATTCTATTACGATAATATAACATACCATTTTCATCAATGGAGTATTCTGGGCTTAACTCATTTTGAACCATCTGTCGTTTCAACATCAACTCTGGGTCTTCATCTTGTAGCTCCCGAATCCGTTGAAAGAACACAGGTTTAGCTTTTAATTCTGCTAGTACAGAACCATCTTCATTAATAGATAAGTGAGCATTCAATGCCCGTAATGCAAATAATGATGATTTTCGACTACGTGCATCTGCTACAATATTTGCTTTCCCTGGATGATAGTCAATGACAAGATCATAATCTTTCAGCAGCTCTAACCATCGTCTCTGTCTCAGATTTAACTCTTTTTGATTCATTAAATACTTTAAGCTTTTATGATCAGTATACACGCAACATTTCTCACCATATAAATAATGTCTTCATATCTTCAAAGCAAACACGATCGCTGCCAATTCCAAATCATGTGTAGGATAACTCTTCTCGTGCGGTTTCAGTAGCCGAGAAGCATACGCCACCACTTTGCCTGACTGCATAAGTACACAACCCAAACCATTCAAAGACGCATCACTATAAACCACAAACGGTACACCCGATTCTGGTTGAGTCAACACTGGAGCCTCTGTTAACATCTTTTTCAACTGATCGAAACTTTGCTGACATTCACTTGACCATATAAATTCAACATTCTTTTGTAGTAATCGAGTCAACGGTAAGGTAATCCTTGAGAAATCTTTGACAAATCGACGATAATAACCTGCCAGTCCTAGAAAACTCCGTACTTCAGTAACATTCTTCGGAACTTTCCAATTTATCACTGCTGTTACCTTACTTGGATCTACTCTAATTCCATCAGCTGATACAATATGACCCAAAAACGCAACTTCCTGGAGCCAAAACTCACATTTGCTGAATTTCGCATACAACTGTTTCTCCCGCAAAATCTGTAATACAATCTTTAAATGTTGTGCATGTTCAGACTCTGTTTTTGAATAAATCAATATATCATCAATGAACACAACCACAAATCTATCCAAATGTGACTGAAAAATTCGATTCATCAAATCCATAAATGCAGCAGGAGCATTGGTTAAACCAAATGGCATCACCAAAAATTCATAGTGTCCATACCGGGTTCGGAAGGCAGTTTTTGGCACATCACACTCTTTAACTTTCAACTGATAATACCCGGATCGAAGACCTATCTTGGAAAATACTACAGCACCTTTCAACTGATCAAATAGATCATCAATACAAGGCAAAGGATATTTATTCTTTATCGTTACCTTATTTAACTGCCTGTAATCTATACACAGTCTTAAGGAACCGTCCTTCTTTTTCACAAACAAGACAGGTGCACCCCAGGGCGACATACTCGGTCTGATGAATCCTTTATCTAATAACTCTTGCAACTGCGTCTTCAACTCTCTTAATTCTGTTGGAGCCATTCTGTACGGTGTTACTGAGATAGGAGCTGTTCCAGGAATCACATCAATTGCAAATTCAACTTCTCTGTCGGGTGGTAAACCGGGTAACTCTTCAGGAAACACATCAGGAAATTCATTCACCACTGGTACTTGTTCGAGCTTTAAATCGGAACTCCGAGTATCAAGAATATAGGTCAAGAATGCTTCGTTGCCTTTACGTAATAACCTCTGAGCAGAGAAAGCTGAAATAATTCTGATTGTATCACCCATATTTTCAAACCCAACTGAAATTACATCCCCTGTTTGACATTTCAAACTGATATGTTTATCACAACAATTCACTACCGCTTCATATTTCATTAACCAGTCCATCCCCAAAATAATATCAAATTCCCGAAAGGGTAACAACATCAAATCAGCGGGGAATTCATAGCCTTTCACTATCAGTGGACAATTTCGACATATCAAATTAACTGTTACACTTTGACCTAATGGATTAGTGACTTGTATATCAAATTCAGTGGACTCAACAGAAAGTTTCTTTTCAGATACTAGCATAGCACAAATATATGAATGAGTAGACCCAGGGTCTATTAATGCATAAACAGTAACATCATAAAGATAGAAAGTACCAGCAATTACATCAGGAGCCGTAGCCTCTTCTCTTGCTCGAATGGCGTAAGTACGTGCTGGTGCTCTATTTTCTGATCGACTAACTGATTCTCTCATACCCGAACGGTTAGTCCCTGTAGCACTGCTCTGGCCCGAACGTCTATTTCTTTGGGGAGTGATTCTCTGTATCTCTTTCTGTTCCACTTTATTTTTTTTGCAGTTGGGGACAATCTCGAATAAGATGATCAGTAGCCCCACATTTATAACAAGCCCCCATCTTAATCCTGCATTCACCGAAATGATGTCTTCCACAATATTGACACTTAGGTCAAGGAGCATCCTGAACACTGCTCACACTTGCTGCAGGTCTATCAAACACCTTGAAATCGGATTGTCTTGATCTACCTCTACTCAATTTTCTTGGCACTGATGTAGTTCAACTACTTTCTTCTCTAAATTTCTTTACCGACAAATCTGAAAATGACTTAGAAGCACCTCTTTTGAATGACTCTTTACTTTTTCGATCCCGTAGCATTTTTCTATTATATACTTCTTTGAGCTTTTGAGCACGGTCTGACAGAACAACGAACTCCCGTATTTCATTGCCCCCAATCATCATTCTAATCTCATCATTTAACCCTTCTTCAAATCTGATACACATTTCTTCTTCAGTAGGTACAATGTCTCGGGCACATTTGCTAAGGTAGACAAATTCTCTTTCGTATTCAGCCACTGATTTATTTCCCTGCCGTAAATCAAGAAATTCCCTTTTCTTTTTATCCAAATACCGTCTGCCCACATATTTCTTCTTAAATTCATTTTGGAAAAATTCCCAAGATATTTTCTCTGCTGGTACCACGGCCTCAATCGTTTCCCACCAACTATAAGCCTCTTCTTTCAGTAGGGACACAGCACATCTCAAATAATCATCTGGTGAGCAAGCCATTTCTTTAAAAATTCTTATCAAACTCTGTAACCAGTATTCAGCTTTGACGGGGTCATCATCAGTCCTTCCCCAAAATTCTTCAGCCCCAAGTTTTCTAAGCCTTTCCAATGGAGAACGCTTACTGAATTCAGTCGTTGTAGGAGGTGGAGGAGCAACCGAGGGTACCACTGATGGAGCAGTGGTGGGAGGAGGTGGCTGAGCCTAATTTCTTTCTTGCATCGTTTCAGTATACCACTGATTCATAATCCCATAAATCATATTCTTCAATTCTTGCTCTCGCATTAAAGAAATCGGAACATCACTGCTTGTTGCTCGTTCGGAAATCTGTATTCTATTGTTAACTTCTTCCTGCTCAGTACGTTCAGGTCTATCTGACATCTCTATAATCAGAAAGTATCTATAAAAAATAACAAATATTAGATCGGATCATACACATCACACTATCACAGATTTATATGGCATGTATTTCTAAACACTTTATACATCACAATTGTTCCGAGAACCGGCTAAACCGGGCTCTGATACCACTAAATGTAACACCCCCTACCCGTATTCGTTGTCGGAATAGGGTATGAGGCATTACCTAAGTTTAACGAGTTAATACTATTTTTATTATGAATTCAATATAGCCCTTTTATAAATATCCAATCTTCCCTGAAATTTTAAAACCAAACAATCCTGTCCATTTCAATCCAATTTGATACCAAATCATACTTCTACTATAATTATATTATTTAGCATATTTATCACAGTTTACTTTAATACATACTCATTAAACAAGTTTTAGTATTTATATAATCATCAAACATATACATGCCATATAAATCAAAAAGGAAATTTACAAAAGCTACCGGAGATAATCTTGATAGTGTGATCCTCAGTGTTGATCCGATCCTCCGTATATTTACACGTCAATCTACATGAGACATTGAATACACTCAAGTAAGTTTATAGAAACTTAGTAAGTTCATAGGCATAAAATATAAATCTTACCAAACATTCATACACTTATACATTATGTACAATTACTAAGTTCACCTGTCAACCACAATTTGGTGAGTGCTTTCGTATAATCTCACTACCATTTATCCATTTACTTTAACTCTTTTGGGCCCTTTTTGTCACTTACCATTCTTAATCAAATTAGGGAACGGTTACGGAAAATTGAGTACTTCACTTCCACTTTTCACTGATCAGGTAGCCGAAGCTACCACTTTTCACTGATCAGGTAGCCGAAGCTACCACTTTTCACTGATCAGGTAGCCGAAGCTACCACTTTTCACTTTCACTTGCCACTGATCAGAAGTACTCAAATTCGATGTTCCGCTCAATTTGATCATTTAATCACTTTTCGCATTGTCATTTTATCCTTAACTTATCAACAAATATATCTCATCATACATGATATAATTCATAGGATTTACATTTAATCATTAAATTTCAGCCATATGAACTTACCTGAGTCGATTTGCAGAATTTGAGAAAATTCAGGGACTATTCAGCTACTTTTTCTTTTCCTCGACTTGCTTCGGGTTCTTGATCTATCATTGTAAAATCATTCACTTATCAGTATTGATTTCACCTTTACTCTATTTCATATCCTTAAGGATTACAACCCACATATAAGTAACATGGTCTATAATTTAACTATTTACTTGTATGGATATTCAAGCTGTCCATCCGTGTCATAGTCACTAAATTATTTTTATCTTGAGCTACAGAACTCCAAATTAAGATCCGTTAATTTTCCTTGAAACTAGACTCGCATATCTTCTTACCATAAAAGTTTTAGAATTTTTGGTTTGGCCAATAAGTACAGTTTATTCTTTAAAATCACCCCTGTTCTGCTGTCTGACAGTTACTACCCATCTTCACTAAAAATTAATTATCTCCTTTTACAGGATTCAGATGATGTTAACGTTTATTTCTATTGAAAATAGACTTACTCAGGATTTTAATGATATAAATTTAAGACCCAATTATTTTTATACAATTTTTGATGATTTTTCAAAGTCAGAACAGGGGAACCCGAAATCATCCTGACCTTGTCTCATAAAACCTATTATATCTCATGATTTACAAATCTATTGCTTACACCGTTTCTTCTATAAGAAACTAGACTCAATAAGATTTAATTTCATATTTTATTCATCCTCTAATTATATTTCTACAAGTTTTGGTGATTTTTCAAAGTTAGACTACTGCTGCTGTCCAAAACTGTTTCAGTGCAAAGTGTTGATTTCCATTTTGCCCCAAATTTCAGAGTTCACACAATTCAGTCCTTGACCAATTACCCTTCAATTAAGCTAATTTTTGTAAATTAATACTTTACCTAATCATTATGAGTTATTTCAAACCTATTGGATTTCAGAATTTCCACATAAAAACCCTAACTTCAAATTCTTTTAAAATTAGGTCCCAAACATTCACTTTCTATTCAATTCTTTCAATAAAATCAGCATATAAACCATTTAAAGTTATAATTCCATGCTAAATCATCATATAATTCCAGCACATAGTCATAGAAACTTTCAACTTCATTCATAAAATCTAAAACTAATGAATTCACCAAGTGGACCTAGTTGTAAAAGTCACAAAAACACAAAAATTTCAAGAAATAATCAAGAATTGAACTTACTTGCAGTAAAAATATGAAAAACCAGCTTAGGGAAAACCCTTCTATGGTGTTTTGCTGATGAGAATGCAGAAAAATAAAGAGAAATCTAGATAATTCCACTTTAGTCCTAGTTTTATTAAGTAAATTTTGCAATATTCCAATTTTACCCTTATTTCTCCTTATTTTCTCTGGTTTCATGCCCTTGCCGTCCAGCCCAAATACACTTTGGGTCTATTTGCCTTTTAAGCCCTCTTTCTTTAATCATTTAAGCTATTAATCATTTCTCATAACTTTACATTTATTACAACTTAGTCCTTTTTGTTCAATTAACTATCGGAACTTTAAAATTTCTTGACGAAACTTTAATACTAACTTATTAACACTCCATAAATATTTATAAAACATTTATGGCTAGATTAAAAATCTCCGAGGTCTCGATACCTTGTTTTCGATTCTAATTATTATTATTATTATTATTATTTTTTTAACTTCACATTTAACTTATACTCACTAAATTAATAATATTTTCTACTCACTTGTCGGATTTAGTGACCTCGAATCACTATTCTGACACCACTGAAAATTTAGGCTATTACACTAAACCCTAAATCACGAGATTCGAGATTTAAAATTTAGGGTTCTAGTAGGTTTGAGGGTAAAATAATTATAAAATTATGTGTCAATGTCATGAACAAAATTACACAAAAATTATTAATTTTTTTAAAATTGGTTACACAAAAATAAAAAAATATTAACTTACGGAAAAAACACAATGATTAAAAATTTAGAAAAGAAAAAAAGACATTTGTTTATAATTTTAAAAAATAATTTAATTAAAATTAAATTAAGTTAAAAAATATGATTGTATAATAATATTTTATTATCTTTAAAATTTAATAAAATTACATTATTCTATTTATGCATAAAAACTATATAACTTTGTCTCCATTCAGAACACATGGAAGCAAGTAACCACCTCGAACATGTTCCTCAGCCTACGATCGTCGATAAACAGAGGTTACTGTCAGCACACTTACCCAGAGACAAAATTCCCAAAAAGGTTATAAAAATAAAATAAATTCAGACATGATATTATTCAACTATAATTATTGTTCTTCCTTTCTTCTTGACTAGTTTTCCTTGCAATCACCATCTTATCATCCTGGAAGTGATTGGGTGCTCCAAGCTCTCTATTAAGGAAAAAGAATGGCTGAAATCAAGGTAGACCCTGTTGACAACCATACTATGGTCATCCCCGAGACTGAAATCTCAACTCAAAAGCCTCATAGAACTCTGCGAGTTGCCTCACTGGACATTTTCAGAGGCCTTACTGTAGCGGTACACTTCATTTTTTTTCTTACATTAAAAAAAAGGTAAGGCCTTTCTTTTAACTGAAGATTTGTGGTTTTGTAGCTGATGATTCTAGTAGATGATGCTGGAGGAGAGTGGCCTATGATTGGCCATGCACCATGGCATGGCTGCAACCTTGCTGATTTTGTTATGCCCTTCTTTCTTTTCATTGTTGGGATGGCCATTCCTCTTGCTGTTAAGGTATGTTTGGTCTTACCTACAGCAATTCAATGCCTTCTTTTTTTTTTCTTCCTCTGAGAGACTTAATAATTATTGCAGATGTGATATTGTCTTCAAATTAATTATGGTAATAATACCTTTTGTAGAGAATACCAAGTAAAGGCAAAGCTGTCAAGAAGGTGGTTTTCAGAACTCTAAAGCTCCTCTTTTGGGGTCTGTTATTACAAGGTTGGTTTTTTTTTTTTTTTGTTTGAATTTGTGATAGAGACTTTGGGGTTCATTTCCTGTTTTCTTTGGGTATTCACATTACTATCTATCTATCTATCACATTTTTCTGGGAATCATCTAACAAATGAAAAGAAGGTTTTTGGTGCTATAATTCACTTTATAGGGTTAACAAATTTAGCTTATATTAAGCATATAATATTCAGCAATCATTATTTCAAATTGAGAAGCTCTTCTATCTTAATACAATTATGCAAATTCTGTGAGTCCTTGCATCATGTAGGAGGGTTTTCGCATGCTCCCGACAAGCTAACATACGGTGTTGATATGCAAATGATAAGGTTTTGTGGCATTTTGCAGGTATATATGTTTCTGACTTTTATTGCACAATTTAGTACACTTCAAGAATGGCTTTAGGGAGAAATAATTCATTTTTACCTTATTGTAGAGAATTGCTTTTGCATATTTGGTAGTGGCACTTGCTGAGATTTTTCTGAAAGATGCACAATCCAATGATATTGCAGCTGGCTATTACTCTGTGTTTAGGTTATATTGTTGGCATTGGTGAGTGATTACGTTCCCATTTATGATCATATTTCTACTGTCAGAACGAATACTAACTAATTCTCGGTTTCTTAAAATCTGCAGGCTGTTAGGTGCATGCATACTTATACTGTACTTGGCCATGCTTTACGGGACATATGTTCCAGACTGGCAGTTCGCTGTCCATGATAAGGAGAGTGCTGATTATGGGAGGGTTTTCACAGTAAGCCTCGGTTGCCATTAATCTCCTGGTTGGGGCATTCATGCCAAAGGAATTAAAAAACTTATCTGTAGTTACTAAGATTTTGTGTTCAATTTTAGGTAGACTGCAATGTGAGAGGAAAACTCAATCCTCCTTGCAATGCAGTGGGATATATTGACAGGGAAATTTTGGGGATCAATCACATGTACCTAAAACCTGCATGGAGAAGAGCTAAGGTGTGGTTTCTAGATTGAGATCACTAAAATACTTTACAGTGAATAACACAGTTGCAGATCTGAAATCTTTCCTACACTGTTGCAGGCTTGCACCGAGAATTCCCCTTACGAGGGGCCATTCAAAAATGATGCTCCATCATGGTGTCATGCACCTTTTGAACCTGAAGGAATTCTAAGGTTTGTTAGTTCAGTATGGATTTTGGGTAGTATTGTTTGTCATCAATATTGTCAACCTAATTAATGCATTCCATATGCTAATTGAAGTTCAATATCTGCTGTGCTGTCTACAATCATTGGAGTTCATTTTGGACATGTGCTTGTACATTTGAAGGTTAGTGTATCGATGCATGGTCCTTGGTTTTCGATTCTAGGGTCTTTGATGAAATTTTTTATTGCAGGGTCATTCCGAAAGACTGAAGCAATGGATCATGATGGGATTTGCTCTCCTCATTCTAGGAATTGTTCTGCATTTTACTCATGGTGAGAAACAAGCATCAGACCTCTGTTAAAAAACCTATAAATATTTCATCTATTCATTTATTATTTATTTTTGGATTACAGCAATTCCTTTGAATAAACAGCTATATACATTTAGCTATGTTTGTGTTACATCTGGAGCAGCAGCACTTGTTTTCTCAGCCATATATATTCTGGTATGACTATATCTGTCAGTATTGTAACTTATGGTGATGATATGTAGTAATAAAAAATTTTGGATGGGCAGGTTGATATATGGGGTTTGAAGTACATGTTTGTGCCATTAAAATGGATTGGCATGAATGCAATGCTGGTTTATGTGATGGCAGCTGAAGGGATTTTTGCAGGCTTCATAAATGGATGGTATTATGAGGATCCACATAATACATTGGTGGGGTTCTCTCTGGAACTGAATCATCTTTGATCCTTTTTTTCTTCCATTTTCCCTACTGTTTTTGCTTTCTAATTTTACCAATGGCAATGGGAATGGCAGGTTTATTGGATTGAAAAGCACATATTCATAGCGGTTTGGAATTCAAGGAGGGTAGGGATCCTATTATATGTTATATTTGCAGAGATCCTCTTCTGGGCTATCATTGCTGGCATTTTGCATCGATTTGGAATTTATTGGAAGCTTTGACAGTTCCCCATCTTATTAGGGAAATTATTTGATATGGTAAAATATTAAAAGATTGTATTATAAGAGTTAAAATATTTCCAAAGATACTGCATCAAATATTAAGATCTTATGTAATCATGTTAGGCTTTTGTCT
Organism: Gossypium australe; assembly: GCA_005393395.2. Classification (NCBI taxonomy): domain Eukaryota; kingdom Viridiplantae; phylum Streptophyta; class Magnoliopsida; order Malvales; family Malvaceae; genus Gossypium; species Gossypium australe. The sequence continues at coordinate 128,744,604 of CM016624.1, read as the reverse complement.
TTAATTTTCCCTTTTATTTACACTACATTTTGTTTAAATTATTAAATCAAAATCAACCCATTGATTGTATTTAGAAGACTCTTTTGAAGATAAACTCTTAGTATGGTGCTATCTATTATATAGATAATAATATATTCCACCCACTGGGTACTAGAAAGATAAAAAAAAAAAAACCAAGTCCAGCCCATTGGTCAATGGAATAAAGGAAAGTCGGCATCTTGCTAGTTGCCCCCCACTTGAAAAGACCCCCCCAAAAGGAGGATTACAACTTGGACACAGCAACCAGCATAGACACCACTTGCCGTTGCAAAACACACCCATCAACAGAACCCAACAATTCATAAGACATAACATGCTGGAAAACAGTAAATTTTATTCCTCAAGCATATCCTTTAACCAATAGTTCATAACCATTAAAAACCATACATTATAAATATGACCTAAAAGAGATAAAAAAGACTAAAATAGATAGTTAAGAACTCCTTATATCTAGAATTAAAACTAACTTTTTAGGTATAACAAAGCCGGTCCGGTATCGGGTGAAGACTCCATTTAGCACTTGATTTCCTTCAAGCCATAGGCAAAGTAGAGGAAGGTTGGATCGGTGGCACCGTCCTTGTAGTATGCAAACACAAGGCTACCATCATCATGCATGCTCTCACCCACAAAACTGCAAACATCAACAACAACATTGAACTCGAATGATAAACAATGGTTTGATTCTAAAATTCGGTTTTAAAATACACAAGTTGCTTACAATTGGAGATCTTTAAGCTTCGACATCAAAAATTTAGTAGCCCCCTCGATGTTCTTCTTGAAAGACTCTTGCTTTTCAGGCTCTAATTTGGGTGTCAAGTTCTTGATGTACCTCTTCATGAAGGTCACAAACTGCTTCTTGTCAAAAGCAGGTTGCTCCTGTATATCGAAATAATAGGATTCTTAGATTAGATATTGAAAACTTCCAAGTTATAATCGTGAAAAAAAGAGAGAATTGCAGCTAATTTTACCTGAAGTCTGAAAGTGTCGACGATGTCCACAACCTTGACGGCTTGATCGTCAACACCTTCATCATCATCACCACCTTCTGCAGAAGGGTTAGCCCCAATATCTACATTGACAGCTCCTTGAACAACCCACTAAAAAATCAAATAAAACCAGATCATTTAAAACTATTGTTTCCTTGAAACCCACTTAAGGGCTACGTTGCTAGGACCTTGTTGCCCATGCCCGAGTTCAAAAATCCTCCAAATACATGAAAAAACTTACACTAAAGTCGGAGTGACATAAAGTACAAGAAAAACACAACATAAAACTGTGAGTTAATAAGAATCAAAGATTCTAACCTTTCCCTCGACTTCCCATAGCATTCCATTCTCGATTTCTTTGTATGGGAAAGAGTCCGAGAGGAGCTCATCACCTGAAAATCATCAAGAAGAATCTGAAGTTAAAAATCACGAAAACAGCTTATTCTAACAATATTGTTTAAATTGAACAAAAACCAATAGGAAGAGCAACAAATTACATTTAACTCAATACTCCAAATTCAATATATTTTCTTCTAATTTAGGGGGAAAAATAACCCAGAAAAAGGAATTTCCCAGAAAGCATTGAAAAAATTGAACTAAACCCAGAAAAGGAATTACCCAAAAAAACAGTTAAAATCCAAAGCAATAGAAGAAACAGTAAGCATAAAAGCAAAAAGAGAGATCGAAGAATACAAAAACAGAAGGAAAAAAGTTACCTGTGAGAAGATCCTGATAAACCAACATATTCGCTGAAGATTAATTTAATTAGTAACCCTTGTGTCTTTTTGGCCTTAAATTTCGATTTGGAGATTCATTAAAGAGAGAAATCGAGAAGAGTACAATGAGGGAAGTTACACGGCAGCGAGAATTTATAGAGAGGGGGATGAGGGATTAGGGGTAATGAGGTTACTAAAATAGACATGAAATACTATAATATTATCATTGAGGTCCCCCACTTGTCCTGTTTAGAGTTTCAACGGTGACGATAATTTAGGCCCACGTGAGTCAAACTCAGACACATATAAAACGTTCAGTAGTTAGAATATAACTCCAACTCAATTACCCTCAATCTAACCTCTTCCTCTTATATTTTACCACAATTTCAAGTCGGTAGTGCTTTTTTTTTTTTTTTGGTCTAATTCAATTTTGATGATGTAAAATTTAATTTTAAATTTTAAAAAATATATTTTAATTTACATTAATTAAAATATAAATCTTATTTTATTAAGTTAATGTCATGTTTAATCAATTCATTATCTCAATTATGAAATTATAAAAATATTTTTTCTTTTAAACTATATTTAATATTACTGCAATGATTCTTTTGTTTTTCATATTGACCAATGGTAAGAGTATAAATATTATATTTAAATAATCAGGTCATTATCTCGATTATGAAATTACAAAAATATAATTTCTTTTAAAGTATACTTAATATTATTATGATATTATTTTGTTTTTCATATTTTTATATGATCTTTAAATAAAATAGCTAACAACTTTTTTGTCCAATGGCAAGAATAGTATGTTTTAGGTATATGAGAACTTGGGTTCGATCCCAAATAATCTCATTCTCCTCTCCTAATTAAAAAAAACGAAACCATTATATGAACTTGGTTAGTTTTTTTTTTTTTTTTAAGAATTGAAATCAACTTGACAAAATGGCTGAGGAGAATCGGTTCTTTATTGGGAGAAGTCTTTTAAGTGTGGTCCTCTAGAACGCCGACTAATTTGTGAACAAACAAAAATTCGAAGCTAAAACTGAGCATAGACACCCTGGAGACAATACCTCTATTGTTCAAGGTCCAAGTCGGTGTCCCAATTACGACACTTCAAAAACTTCTCCCAATAAGGGAATTGATTCCCCCACAACAAAATGTACAAACGTTGAAAGTTGAATTTGTTATCTTTTTAGATACAAGACCAAATTGACAGAATATTTTAAATGTTGATAATTGTAAAATTTTTAAAATGAGTATCTAAAATTAAAAAAATAATACTAATACTTAATTGACCGACAATATAATTTATATTTATTCTTATTGAATCTTTAGATTCTAAAATTTAGGTTCAGTTGTCAACAATGTTAAAATTATTCTATTAAAGTTACTAGTATGACATTATGAAATAAAAAAAATCCTAACTTGGTAGCCATGTAACAAAAAAATTAACGTTGTAATGAGCCTGAATTTAGCAAAAGAATTTTAACGGCGTACACAATTGGATTTGAATTTTAAAATCTAAAAATAAAGAAATTAATTTTTTTTAAAATAGAAGTGGAACGAATAAAGTAAGAACGACACATAGACTTAAAGCATGTTTTAACCTAAAAAGAAAAAAGAAAACCGTAAAAAGGTAAAATTGGATTAAAGTTTGGGTAAAGTACACTAGTACTTACCCAACTTTTAGTAAATTTATTTTTTGGTCATTTAACTATGAAAAGTTACATAATGGTCACCCAACTCTTCAATTTTATCTTTTTTTTTCACCATCTTGCTAATGGTGGCAACTTTTAAAATTAACATAATAGTAACTTTAACCCTCGATATTTATAAATTATGTCAATTTAGTATCGAATCTAAAAAATCTAACCCTCAACATTTACACGTTGTGTAATTTGATCTCTTTTTTTTTTGTTATTTTACTTTTCTTCGTGATATTAGGGTTAATTTTAAAATAATAAAAAAATATGAAATTTATTGTTTTGGATTTTTGAGCATTTTTATTTTTGTATATTTGCAACAACTGATATTAGTTACTCTAATTATTTTGTAATATTTATAACTAAGTAATAAAAAGAATACTAATGGTTGATGATATTTTAACCTTTTATAATTGTGTGACCAAAATATTATTAATAATTGAATTATTAGTAATATAAGCCATTCATTTAAATTGATAAGGAATATAATTATCAATGCTTAAAACATATTAATTGCGATTAAACTTGAATTGATGAGGATTAAGAATAAGAAGATGTAAGCCTCTTTATTATAAAAATTATATAAAAATAATCAAAATCGAATTGTTTATCCGGTTTGATATTTTAAAATAATAATTTTATTATAGGTTTTGATTATATGTTTTTTTTTTTTACACAATGCTTAGAATTATTTATAGCCCATTCTCAACCCATAAATAGGAGGATAATGCGCTTCAGTACACTCAAACCCACATCCTCTTGCATTAACAACAATACCCATACTATTTGAGCTAAGACTCAATCGACCACTCCATTGTCATTTTTTAATAATAATATTTAGTTTAAATAATGATTATTTTTTTTCTTTTATCATTACAATATTAAAGAAAAAAATATAATAAAATTTAAAATAATGTTATTTAAATGTGATACTAGAGTTTAATCGGAACAAATAATCATGATTTAACTATTAGAAAAACATGCATAAAATTCATGGTTTATTGCTTGAGAGTGAGACTCACCAAAATAGAATTTATTGAAATTTTTTTTTTTGGTAAATATCAATAAAACAATCATAAATTAAGGCCAAGAACGGACTCAACGACTTGCTTCAATAATAATTAGGTAATTTCTTCCTGTGGTGCCAACGGTTTTGACTTGTAGCAGGGATTGGATATCAGCAGCAGCTGGTGCAAACTTCCGGTGTAGCTTTGATATCGGGAGGAATAGGTTGATCCAAGACTTTCCTCTGTTGACCATGGAACAACAATGAATCTGATGGTTGAGTAGGAGAAGGAGAGAGTGATGTAAGATGAATAACCTCGCTTGTAGTTTGGATGATTGCATAGCACCCGATTGTGTTTAATGCCTCCCATTTACAGATACAAAGACAGATTTATCAACCAATGAGCGAGTTAGTGTTGGGAAGTGTTCTAGGGACTGGATGAGCGGATTCCCTCGATCCTTCATTGAAGAAGGGGAGGTCTAGACAAGAACTTTCTGAATTCTGAGCATTGGAGGTGGTTCGGATTTCGGAAATGTCCAATCCTTTTTTTGTTAGGTGAACTCAATGAATGAACAGGAAAAGAGGTGCGAGGTGACCCACTACTATAAGAAAATGAAGGCCATTGCGGTGCGAGGTGACCCACCACTTGTTGCCACTTCCAATCTCCTTCCTTACTAGCTGACCTTTGGGCATTTTGTAGGATTAATGTTGATGATAATTAATAATAGAAAGGGTAAATTAGTCACCCAATTTTTTTTAAAAAAATTCATTTTTTGCACCAAAAGAAAGAGTTTGCTTTGCAAAATGGACACTTCATTTTGATCACTCCATTAGTAATTGTAATAGGAGTGGTCAAAATGAATAAATTTTGTAATTTTTTCTTTTAGATGTCTAAAATAAGAAAATTTAAAAGTTAAGCCACTATCCATGTAACATGGAAAAGAGAAGAAGAGAATATCCATTGAATGGGGACATATTCCATTGTGAAAACTTTAGTCAGAAGGATAGTAATTTGACTTGGGTTAAACACCCATTTTGAGTCCGAGTGGGTCATACCATGAATTCTTGTGTTCCTCGCTGATGTTAAGTCTGCTGACTAGATTCAATTCTTATAGTTTAATCCTAATGTTATTTTTTAAAAGTTGTAATCCAATTTCTCTAATATTTTGCTACCAACAAAAATATGGGTAAGGTCTATTTTTTAATTAAAACTTTTCTCGAATTAGATCCATATAAAATTTGTTCTATCTTGTTTTGATATTTTTTTAATTATTTTTATTTTTATTTTTAATTACCCTATTATTTAATTTTAAAATTTATAATATATTTTAGTTTTGTAAATATTTTATATTTTTATTGTAATTTATTAATTTTATCAAACCTTTTTTTTCCTCGTGGTGTTGCAATATCGTACACGATCTGGATGGGATTTTTAGCTCTACCAGATAAAAAGTTGCTCCCAAGTATGGAAAGAGAAAGAAAAAAGAAATTTACGGACCAAAATTAGATTTGTGAAAATATTTAGTTATACAAATTAATTTGAATTTTAAAATTAACATTATGTTTTAATTAGTGATTGGCTTCTTTAATCCACTAGCCCGAGGCATAAGGGCCAAGTGCCTTACCACCCAAGCAAGACTAATCGACCCTAGGGAGGTTGGCAATGGGTTGTTAGGCAAGCTTTCTATTGCAGTCTTATTTATATTAAGTTGGTACCTCGAATTAATTATGCATCAATTCGATTAGAGAAATTACAAAATGTTATTTTATAATTAAAATAAATTATATTATTCAAGAATATTTTAATATTTTTATTATTTTAAAAAAATCAATAAAAAATTTACATGTAAAGAGATTTGAACTTGTATTATTTAATCAAAAAATCATTAAAATAAATTAGTTTTACCACTAAATCAAATGTTTATTTTAATATAATATTTTACATTTTAATTGTATTTTGCATACTTTATTATATTGATAATATTATTTATTGAGTTGGTGTTACAAGTAAACTCGACACTAACTCAAGATTGATAGCAACATTATGATAAACAATTGTAGTGCACTTAGTATTCAATAATACTATGATGTATTTATACGTTTAAATTTCATTTACTCACAAATCAATCTATTTTTTTCATTTTAATATTATACATATTTCATGTGTTATTTTTTTAGAGGGTGTACAAAAAGCACGCACAAACCTAAATACTAGTTGAGCACATTCATGGTACTGAGATCCCCATGTTGGAAAATGTGCCATATTGTAGTAAACATATAATTATTTTCTATGTATTTGAATTGTGAATAAATAGATAAAGTTAATGTCACATTTCACTATTATATCTTTTATATTTTTTGTCTTTAATGTTTTGCATACATAACGAAATTATGACAAACAAATATTAGTTCATTGATTGTCTAAGTTCAAACTGATGATAAATGGCACTTTAAGAACGTTTACATTGTCAGAAAGACAACTTACTTCAATAGATAATCTAAATGAGTTCATAATCCCGTAAAAGAATCAAAGCGAGCATTTGATTCAAATACTTAGAAGGATTATTATGTCATCCACTATTCCAATTAAGGAGATGACTAGTCTTGGCTATCGGAGCAATTGGTTCCACGGGTAGAGACATAGATGTACTCATTGAAACAATAATACATTGGACTGGATCCAAGTTGAATTAATTTTGAATTCGTTTGTGAATTGATTCACTTGTGGCGTTCGTAGTGTGACCTACCTAAATCCTAAGTTAGTCACTGACCATGCAAATGTAACTATTGTGCTTTGATATAAGCGGAGGCTTATGCTTTAAAAGATGATAGAGTCGATAGCCGATATGTTGGGTACATGACTTGTGTATGGCATGGCTTTACTAGCAATAATGAAATTCATAGCTCAATTTTAGCAATATCCTTTCATTGGCATTATGTGGATTGATAAATATGAAATGTGGTCACAGGTTACTTATTCTCAAACGAGCAATTATCACAGTCATTAGTTAACAATAATCATATTAATCATTAAGAAGACACAATGATGACAATAATATAAAATGAGATTGTATTGAGTGAACGAATTTAACTCAAAGGAATCAATGATATCATATGAAGGTAACACACACATGATAAGATCATTGGACAAAGCAGTTGAATGAATTGCTTTCGTAAAGAGTATACAATAAGGAGTTTTCAATCAGGGTACTTCTTGTGGGTTGACTCCATGATTAAGTAAATTGCAAATTATCAAAACCATACTTCTGGACATAATTGCGATTACTCGAGCCTAATTGTATATGTTTGATTGATCCATTCACTAGCTCAACATGTAACACCCCTCACCCGTCCCCGTCATCGAAATCGAGATACGAGATGCTACAATACAAAACGAAACAATTACAAACAATTAACAAACAAAATTTCAATTACTTTAATCAATTCAAACATGAAATTATCATTTTAAAACTTTTCATGAGTCTTATATGAGCTTACATGAGCTCTAGAGTTGACCCGGGGACAAACAATGATCATATTGCAACATTTTCAAAAGGCTAAAACAAACATGCAAAACAGGGGTCATACGACAGTGTGTCTAGGTCGTGTAACTCTCTGAAGCTGTGTGGACCAAATTACAAAAAATTCATCAAAAGTCACACAAGTCATGTACCCAACATATCAGCTATGGGCTTGATCATCTTTAGAGTATAAGTCTCCACTTATATCAAAGCACATGAGTTGCATATGCATGGTTAGTGAATAACTCAGGATTTAGGTAAATCACACCATGAACATCACAAGTGAATTGATTCACAAATGGATTCAGAATTAATTCATCTTCGGTCCAGTCCAATGTATCATTTTACCAATAAATACATCTATGTCTCTATCCGTGGAGTCAACTACTCCAATAGCCAAGACTAGTCATCTCCCAAATTGGAATTGTAGGTGACATAATAATCCTTCTCAGTATTTGAATCAAATGCTCACTTTGATTCTTTTATGAGATTACAGACTCATTTAGATTATATATTGAAGTAAGTTGTCTTTCTCACAATGTAAACATTCTTACAATGCCACTTATCTTCAATTTGAACTTAGACAATCAATGAGCTAATATTTGCTTGTCACAATTTTGCTATACATGCAAAATATGAAAGACAGAAAATATAAAAGATATAATAGTGAAATGTGAAATTAACTTTATTTACTTATTCATCGTTCAAATAAATAGAAAATAATTACATGTTTACTACGTACACATTTCCCAACAGTTGCGCTGACGATGGCAACATCGGGCACTACGGTTGGAAGATGGTCGACGACGATGGTTCTTCGACGGTAGAGCAGTAGAAGAATTATACTCCCAGTCAGACTCTACCGGGCAACTTGATTTCAAATTAACTTTTTCAAAAAATAATATTATTTTTAATAAATTTAATATTTAATTTAATTTAATATTTATCTTGATGGTATTTTATTAACTTAATATTGATTTGAGTTATTAAATTTGATTTAATATTTATCTTGATAGTATTTTATTAATTTAATATTAATCTTAGTAATTTCAATTCTAGTTGAGCTCTCTCTAAACTCTCCCTCCTTTATAAAGAGAGCCTTAGGTCATTATTCTTACACACTTGAATTCAAGAAAAGTTTTAGATAGAAAAATCTCTGAAGAAATTATTTTAGAAAATTTCTAGAGATATTTTTTATTTTTTACAACTTGACCTTAGAAGTTTAGAGAAATTATGAAATTACCCTACTGGTAAATTTTGTGAAATTTTTTTTGATTCGAACCGAGCCCACACTCAGCAAACGTAAGCTTGAGGATAACAGAGAAGACCACTCGATTGAAGAGTTCATCCTAGACGAATCAAAAGGTACGAAATTTGATTAAGTATCTATTACTTTAGATAACACTACCAAGTTCTTATTTTGAAAAAAAAAAATTAAAACTTTGGTGTTCTCTTAAACTTATTTTCTGCTTCGTTTTCCAAATCCAATCTCCCAACACTCCAAACTATCAACAAAGAAGTACTAAATTAAATTTTGTGGAACTTCGTTGATGACATGGAGCCCAAAGGGCATATAAATTGCCAAGCTTACTAATTGGTCTGCGCATTGATTCTCTTTTTGAAACACGTGCTTAATCACTACTTTCAATATATCTTAGTTTCAATTCATACGCTTCATTATTTATTGCATATTGTTTTTAAACAAATATCTGTATTTTAAATATGTAGTTTCCACATGCATACACATATGATAGGTTTTTTTTTAATGTGAATAATGACTTGTGTTTTCTTTTTGAAGAATGACTTTCGTATTTTGATTGTGTTTGAAGTTGAATTCCAAATGAAGATTAAACTCTTTCAAAAGCTCTTTATAAATATGAACCTTGGTTTAGAGAAACTTTGTCAAAATTTAAGGAGATTTGTTTTATACAATTTCTTGTGCATAAATCAAATTGGTAGTTTTTTTATTATGATTCTAAATTTAAGTAATGCTTATGATTTCTAATCATTGTTGTCATTATAATTGAAGATCTATTAATCTAAGGCGTTCATTAACTTGACTAGGAGAAGAGAAATAAAAAATGAAAAACCCTAGTTTAGGGGGTTTTATATTATCTTGCGCTATTTGCTTTTTATTTGGATTCCGCTTTTCAATCATCATAAGCTCAAGAATAATGAAGAAGATTATTCAATTAAAAATTTGGTTTGATCAACCATCAACTCTAGAACACCCCTCGTCCAACTCGATCGTCGATCCGAACTACGGGATGCCACATTTGTTGTCGGGGCAATTGCCTTTAAATTATGATAAACAATCAAATCTGAGTCTCAATTGAGCTCATGAAAGCTCTTTTGACACCCCGAGCACGAAATAGGACCAAATTGTAAAGTTTTAAAACTTCAAGGCCGATGTCGTGATGTCACTTCCTCTATGTAGTGACATCGTCAAAACAGTACGTCACGTTATGACCTCAAGCCACTTGACGTTGCGACGTGACTCACTATCGGCCGATGTTGCGACAAGGAAGATTGCTCGTCGAGATAAGACTTTGTTTTTGGTAAGATTTGAGTCATTTGGTACCTATTTCAAAGTTTCTACACAATCTCATTAATTTGTGCATAAATGACCAACTTCACCTGCACCAAAACACTACAACCACATATCATTCAAGTGCAAATAACCACAATCAACTTCATATAAACTTATATTACCTATTCAACCATTAAACACATCATTCCAATATCATGACATACATATTAAGAAATTGTCCAAATACCAACTTTCTCAATGTCAAATCACATCCAAACATGCCATTTCATTTGCTACATACATAACTAAAACCATTTACCAAAACATACCATTTCATCTAGACATTAACATTTCCAAAACCATAAATTAGGTAAGTTTTCAAACTATGTTCAACATTCAAAGTTAACATATACAAAACACCTATATACATGCCACAATTCTGGGCTTAAAATGATCAAAAAGCTATTGGTTCAAAAGTAGGATAGTGTGAGCTTGAAGGCGATCCGCTTGACATGTTCCGCAAAGTGACAATCTATAAGGAAAGGGGAAAACAACAGGGTAAAAACATTGAATGCTTAGAAAGTTCATAATAAATTTACTTAACTTACCTTAACCTTTCAACAAGCTAGAGATTTAAACAAATTGGCATTCAATATGGCATCCCTTGGCATACTTTGTAGTAACAAATATCATCATATTTAACCAAATAAGTTAGTCCAACATTTACATAACATAATCAATAGGTAAGAATTTATATACAACAATTCATTTTGTAAACATGTACAATCCAATCCATATTCAAACCATCTCAATATTTCCATCTCCATTAAATTAAGGATTTTGCCCAAGAGATTTATAGTAAATCAAACTCAGATACACGGGAACGTTTTGCTCACACAAGCTGACATTGTATTGAGGTTAACAGTCTTGGATAAATCAATGATACGTATAAACCGAGAATATGCAACAAATTCTAGATCTTGTATAATCATGTAAATGACTGATCGATTTCGTATTTAACCCTAATCTTTTACTAAGTTCACATGGGCTTCATTATTGTAATCGTATCATTTCAAACCCTGTAATAGTACACATGTTTTACAAAATTCCTATAAATATTTCATATCCATTTTGGTACTTTGTACCTATTCATAATAATCATAGTTTTCATACTTTGCAATTTCGTCCATTTGATTCCAAATTCATCCATTCCATAATAATCTAAATTATAAATCAAATAAATACAATTAAACATAAAAATCACGAACTTACATGGCAAAACAACAAACAACCAAGTCTTTAAGGACTAATCAACAATTTTTTCTTTTCCCCGATTATCTTCAGTTTGATTTAATTTTCAATCTACACAATTATTCAATTCAATTTATTAATACCAAACATTTTATAACATTCAATGATATGCATGAACCTATTTAATTTCATTTTTGAATGCCTCTTAAGTTTTGCATATTTGTTCAATTTAGTCCCTAAAACTGAAATAACAATATCTTCAATTTTTTGCTTTGGTTTCAAAACCAATCTCAAACACATCCTTTTTAGGACCCTCTACTATCTATTATTACAAAAATTTCACATCAGTTTTTTAATTTATACACTTTGGTCCTTTTGAACCAAACTAACAATTAAACTTTACAATATAGTCATTTTTCACATCTAAGCTTAAAATCTATCAATTTAACACTAATTTCTTTAAAAAATCACCAATGGAAACTTTTAAAAACTTTAACAGTTTTGTAAATTGATACATGGGCTAGCTAAAACAAGCTCCAATGACCTTAAAAATATAAAAATTATAAGAAAATGACTTAATTAAACTTACCTTGCCGAAAGTTTGAAAGCTTCAAACCCTATTTATTTATTTTTCCTAGGGTGAGGAAGAAAATTATGAGCAAAATGACTTTATTTTTCTTTTAATTTAACTTATATACTATATTTGAACTCAATAAATCTTAATTAATTAATTAAAACTTAATTAATTAAACATTAAACTAAATTAACAAAAGTTAGTGGATTTCACCTTCATCCACCACTAATTAGAAATGGTCTAATTACTCATCTGGTCCTTTGGCTATTTAAAAATCTATAGCAATAAACTTTTACAGTTTAGTTCCTGTACCTTAATTAACTATCAATTCGGTAAAATTACTACGCTAAACTTTAATATATATCCATATTAACCTCGTAAATATTAATATTTAGTTTTTACAAACTCGAACTATGAAAATGGGGTTTCAAAACCGTTGTTTCCAATACCACTGAACATCAGGCTGTTACAAACTCAGATTGATCAAAAAGCCCGAAGCCTTTGCATGTACTTTGATTAGGGTGATTTACAATTTTGATGCATTTTTATAGGTTTAATTCACAATTTAGCCCTTAAAGTATACCCGTTTTCTCATTTTGGTACCTAAATTTTTTTTGGCCCAGTTTGGTACCAAAAGTATGTCACTGTTATATTTTTTAGTCTACTTTTTACTAACGTTAAAAAAGGTTGATAGCAAATCACAAAGCGTCACGTGATATCTTTATGTAAAAACTAAATATGTTCTTTTATTAAATGTATATACACATTAAGAAAATATAAAAATAAAAAATAAAAAAATCATAAAAATATATAAAATCAAGGAAAAAACATATAAATTATAAAATTAAAATTAAAAAAATACGATAATTGGAAATAAAATAGTTGAAATTAATAATGTTATTATAAAAATGTAAAAAAATGTAAACATTATAAAAAACATTTAATAATTTATAATAATTATAAAAAATTGTAAAATTATATTTAAAAAATTTAAATTTTATTAAAAAATATAAAAATAAAACTTATAAATAATATTTTTTAATTTTAAATTTTATTAAAAACTTATAAATAACATATTTTTTATTTTATTAATTTTTTAAAATTTTAAATTATTTATACAATTTTTAAAAATTTAAAATATTTTTTATATTGTTTATAATATTATTATTAATTTCAACTAATTTCATTTCAATTATTGTATTTTTTAATTTTATTTTTATAATTTTTTTATAATTTATGTTGTTTTCTAAATTTTTATATATTTATTTCATTTATATATATATATATATTTATGTGTATATACATTTAGTAAAAGAAAATATTTATTTTTTACTAAAAAACACCAAATTACGCTTTATGATTAGTTATCAATTTTTTTTAACATTCTAAAAAAATGAACTAAAAAAATATAACAAAAGCATCCTTTAAGTATGAAATTGGACTAAAAAAAGTTTAAATATCAATATAAAAAATTACGTATACTTCTAGAATCAAATCTTAAAACACTTGAAGTGCGGGTTCTTTATTAATTTGTAGCCAAATCTTACCATTGTGAGCCTACACTTAGTTAATATACTAACTTCCAATTACAAAAAATACTTATCAAGTGTTAACTCCATTTTAGTTAATTTAACTCAAATTTGATGACAACATACCAAATTGAACGTGTCACGTTCCATGAGAGGAGAGCATATGTTTATTGATTATGAGGATCATGACTTCTTATGGCAATAGAATCTACTTTTACCTTCATGGTGAATAACCAAGATTTGAAAGCTTTCAAGTTAATAATCTAATAAACGGAGTGTGTTGAAATTTGAAGCGATTTCATATACAAACTTGCAAAATAAATTTGAATAAAATTGGCAGGGCCCTCCCACCATATAAGCACAGTTGTGTCCCCTGTTTGCCGCCCAAAAAAGGGTATGGCAGCTGACATTCATAAAAGCCGTAGGAACAGTGCAAGCAAAGCATGGCTGGCTCCTTTTGGGCACCACAAAAGTATATAATTAATGCATTTTGCATTTGCACTTCAAATATTCTCTCATATGGCCAGTTGGATTACGTACAATGCAATTGGATTCCCTGTCTGCATATTCTCTAAATGATATTCCAAATCATAGCCACCTTTTCTTTTCTTACTGAAATCCATATTTATAGTAGCAAAATGTATTTGATTTTGAACGTGGGTTTAATATATTATTTGGTATTTGTGTTTGATTTTTTTTAGGGTAAATTATTAAAATAGTCACTTTTATTTGCCTCGAGTTACATTTTAATCACTTATGTTTGAAAGGTTACTTTTTAATTACTTGCGTTATTGTGTTGTAACATTTTAATTACTAAGCCATTAATTGCCATTAATGGTGTAACGGTATGCTAACGTGGCACGTTAAATCATCATTTTAAACGAGAATTTTAGGTTAATTCTACAATTGGTCCTTATGTTTTTTCATTTTGAGCAATTTTTTTATGTTTTTTTAACTTTCTTTTTTTTCCCTTTATTTTCCATTCTATTTTGTTTCTCTCTCTGTTTTCCTCCCTTCTTCATTTCTTTTAACATAGTTTTTCTATATTTTCCATTTGTAAAAACTAGTCCATAAGCTCGCCTCACTTGAAAAAAATTAAATTATTTTTTTAAAAAATAAAAGTATAATGACTAGTTTTAACAAATGGAGAAGTGAGGAAAGTAGAGGGAGAAGCAAAAGAGAATGGAAGAAAAAGAAAGTTAAAAGAATATAAAAGAAAAAAAAAGTAAATTGCTCAAAACGAAAATGTTGGGAAAAACACATCCAAAGAGGATAAAAAATCACGGGCAAAGATAATTTTACTATAATAGTGATGCGTCGTTGAATGCACCAAAATATATCCTACTCCCTGCAAAATAATGAAAATAACAGTAAAGGGCAAGTAGGGTCGAATCCACAGGGATCGGATTATACAAATGCCTGTTTCTCGAGATCCTGGGCAGAATCGTGCCCAAGAAAACCTGCGTTCCTGAAAAATAAATAAAAAAACAGAATTAATAATTTTCGATCTGGAAAAATAATAATAAAAACAAAATTTAAGACGAATTGAAATTACGAGAATAAATTACGAGAATTAAAATGAGGAAAATAAAAAGAAAGGGTTTAGAGAAAAGTTTCTTATGTGGAGATATTCCAGCTTCCGGTTGTCTCGTTCCTCCTTGGCTCCATCTTCGGCTTTTGGATGACCCTTCTCTACCCAAGTAAGCCAGTTATAGTGGAAGAGGACGCCTACGACCACCAACTCCAAGAGTTTAAACTTACGGATTTAGGGAGCCTGACTCTAGCTTGCGACTGCTTTTGTGGAGTCATTTACGCTAGATCAACGTTTCTCAATGGCGAATCCCACGCCATTTTGTCTCTTGGGCTCGCTAACCTCTGACGCAGTAAGCTCACGAACCGACGGTGCAATCCTCCCAAAACACACAAAGCGACCGCCTTTGCATACGTTGAAAGGGTTACTTTTAAAGGGACCTGGACGGAAGCGTCAGCCCCGTAATGCGGAGAAACGATGAATACTTGGGTGAGAAAGTTGAGTACGGGTTCTAAGCCTCAAGAACCTTTTTCTGGGGAATTTGGCAACCTTCGGCTAGATGGAATTTAGTGGCTCACATTTGTGGTGGAAAATATAAAAATATGGAAAAGGGAATTTTTATTGAAAGAAAAATAAATGAAACACAAAAGAATTATGGGAGAGGAGTGTACAGAAAAAGATGAACAACCAAATGAGTTACACCATCCCCTATTTATAGTGCTTAAGGTAAATAGTCTAATTCTACTCAAACTCCCAAAGATAATTACAATTTAATTAAAGATAAATAGAGATAAATAAAGAGATTAAATCATCCTAGATAATTATCCTAATATTAATTATCCTAATTTAATTAAAATAGATAAAGCAAAATCTTCTCTTTTTGCATTTCAGTCCCTCTGCCCTCCATGTTTACACTTTTGGCACCATCTTTCCCCTTTGTTGCACATTGGTCCATTTTTGTCTTTAATTGCACCATTTTGGCCCTCAATTTTGCGTTGGTCTCCAATTTAGTCCCTACAAGATAAAAGTCCATAAATAGCCCAAATTAGTAGAGTCACATTCGAAATTAATATACAATTAGCACATAAAAACATGTTGTTCTAAAGTGTTATCAAATAGCAAAAGAACGAAGAGTACGAGAGACGGAGATAAAAAATAAACCCCGAAAACCCAAAAACAAAGAACCCTTAAAACGTCAACACAAAATTCTCTAAATGTGTTATGAGTTCTAATCTCTAATGGGTGTATTTTCTAAGGTTGTAAAAGAGTCTATTTATAGGCTAAATTCATAGGTCAAATAATAATAAAATAATCTAGACTAATCAAAGTTTGATTGAAATAAATAAACAGAGTTTAACTGAAATATTATTTCTCAAATTTGACTGAAATAGGAGTCATACTCAACAAATCTCCACCTTGACTCATATTTCCACAATGCCATATTTTCCAAAGTCTGCCACAGGCCTATCTTGAACTATGCAGGTAATTAATTGAGTCAAATCTGTGCTTAGAAACTGGAAGACTTCTAGCCTTCAACTTGTACACTGCCAAAATAAAACTAACCCGAGTCTGATTTTCATGAACACAGTGCCCTAACTTTTCAAAACCTGCATCCAAAAGAGAACATCTCTTCAACGAAACAGTCATACTTTTTTCCTTCCTATGACCAAGTTGCCTCCGCTCCAAACAAGTTGACTTTGACTCTACAACGGACGAGGGACGTCCGATTTCACCAGTTACTGTAGAACCTTCCAGAATATAAAGATTGTCGTTTCTTTTACCTTTTAACAAAACGAGAGTTCCACGAAATACTTTAATGTCGCTCGACTCGATGTTGATTCTGCATCCTTTCAAGTCTAAAATACTCAAAGAGATGAGATTCCTTCGTAAATCGGGTACATACCTGACATCTGAGAATGTCCTAATCGTCTCATAGTGTATCTTAATTTTAACAGTACCAAAACCAATTATCTCACTAGATAAATCGTTTCCCATGCGTACAACTCCACCTTCAACCTAACTATATGTGGAGAACCATTCTGTATTGGGACACATGTGGAAAGAACATCCCGAATCTAGGATCCACTTGGACATGAGCTTGGAGTTATCGCTCGTTGACACTAACAAGAAATCATCACCGCTTTCATCGGCCAAATTAGCACTAGCTACATCTTCCTCGTTACTCTCAGCAGCTATTTTATTTCGCAGTTTATAACAATATGCTTTGACGTGACCTAACTTTTTACAATACTGACACCTTTTGTCTCGTTTCTTTAATGATACCAAAACGGAAGCTTGCCTATCTGCCTTGCTATCTAAACCAAACTCATTGTCTAGTTTGTCTCTACTCAACAAATGGCCCTTCATCTTCGAATGAGAGTTTGTCTCTGCCATAAATCAGGGTTTCCTTGAAAGACTTGTATGAAGGGGGTAAAGAGCACAATAATAGCATAGCCTGATTTTCATCGTCAATATGAACCTCTACGTTCTTTAAATTATTTAAAAGAGTAATGAATTGACTGATATGATCTCTAAGAAGCTCACATTCGTTCATGCAAAACGTAAATAGACGTTGTTTCAACACTAAACGGTTAGCTAGAGACTTAGTCGCATAAAGAGTTTCTAACCTTTTCCACAAGGCGGATGAGGTCTTCTCTATCAATACCTTCTGTAATACCGTATTGGCAAGGCACAACTGGATTGCAGACAAGGCATTTTCATCAAGCTCTTCCCGTTCTGTTTTATTTAGATTTTCAGGCTTTTCCTGGTAACAAACTTTTTCAAGTCGGTTTGAACTAGAATTGCCATCATCCGAACTTGTTACAGATTGAAATTTGTCTCACCATCGAACTTCTCAATTTCAAACATTGTTGTTGCCATCTCTGAATGGGCTGATCTATGAAAACTGAACTAGCTTTGATACCACTTGTTGGGATCAACTCGATTAATCAACAAGTAAAAAAAAAGCATTGAGAAATTGAACACACAAATTTAACGTGGAAAAACACCTCCAAAGAAGATAAAAAACCACGGGCAAAAATAATTTTACTACAATGGTAAAAGAACAAATAGTACAAAAGATGGAGATAAAAACTAAACCCCGAAAATCCGAAAACAAAGAACCCTCAAAACTTACACACAAAATTCTTTAAATGTGTTATGAGTTCTAATCTCTAATGGGTGTATTTTCTAAGGTTGTAAAAGAGCCTATTTATAGCTAAATTCATAGGTCAAATAATAATGAAATAATCTAGACTAATCAAAGTTTGATTGAAACAAATAAACAGAGTTTAACTGATAGATTATTTCTCAAATTTGACTGAAATAGGAGTCATACTCAACAGAAAAAAATATAAGGATCAATTGTATAAATGAACCTAATATTTAAGTTTGAAATGATGATTTAACGTGCCATGTCAGCTTATCCTACACCGCTAATAGCAATTAACGGCTCAGTAACTAAAATGTTACAACGCGATAACGTAAGTAACTAAAACGTAACATTTCAAACATAAGTGACTAAAATGTAACTTGAGGTAAACAAAAATGACTATTTTGGTAGTTTTAACATATTTTTTTAGTGTGATATCTGCATTATTTTTTATTCAATGTGATACTTATATTTGGCAAAAGCTTTACATTTCTTCTTCTTCTTTTTTGTTCTTTTCGTCCCAACTTTGGTAGTCTAAGTTCACTAGATTTAGAGCCCCCTCTCTATCTTTGAAGATTGGTTTTTGTTATTGAGTTTATTGGTTGAATTTTGATTGGATTTTTAGGATGGGTTTTAGGTGAGGCTTTGACAGTATTGGGGGATAGAAGATGGAGTTGGGTAATGGGTTGGGGACAATGGTGGTGGTTATGGGAATGGAGTGGTGCTTTGAGGTGGTGTGGTTGGGTGGTTAATGTAATGGTGGTGGGCAATGTAAGTTGTAGTGTTGTTGATGTGAAGATGGTGTGGGAGTCAAGAGAAGGGACTGGATGGTTTAAGGGATGTGAGTGGTGCGGTTTAGAGAAGGGCTGAAAGTGAAAATTGGTGTTGCTAGGAGAAGATGGAGATGGTGACTAGTGGAGCTGTGAGAGATTACGAGAGTGGTAAGGTTGATGTTGATCCAAACAGAGGAAAAATAAGAAAGGAGAAGGCAAAGAGGCAAAGGAAAGAATAAGGACTCCTTTGGTGCTAACGGGGTAAAGTTTACTTTTTATCTCACGCTACATTATCTAATCTCACCATCACCATTATTTTTACACTGATCGCAAGTAAACACACCGCCCATCCAAAGCCACCCTGAGTCACTAAAGGTGTGGTCGATGACAAGGGTGACAAAACAAGAGTTCGTTTCAATTTAATTAATTAATTAATTTTAAAAAATTATTTTTACCTTAAAAATAAAATATAAATAATTTACCAAGTTGCTATGTTCAGCATATTCAATTTTTAATTGATATTTTATATTTTTTAATTGGATTTAAATTTAAAATTATTTTTATTATTTAAATTGAATTTAGGCTGGGTTGGCCCAAGATACAAAATTCTTGTCCAAGCCCGACCATTTGATAGGTCTAGTTAATCCAGAGTACCAAAGTAATCGATAGAAAAATAGTACAATACTAAATTGGAAAAATTGAAAATGCAAGTACTACATTAAAAGATTCGGAAGTATAAGAATAATTTCTGCCATTAACCATTTATTTAATTTTGTGTTCAATTTGTTAAATACAATTTGATAATTGTGATTTTTTTCGGTATTTAATGTTGATTTGATGAAAATTAATTACTAATATTATTAGTAAATTATGAATTTTCATCAAATCAATCATAAAACTCAAATTAAATACTTTTTTTTTGGCCCGTCAAGATTTGACGATGTTACTAGTGTTATGGGTGAGTATTTGATCGAGTCAAAATTTTTGAGTTAGTTGAGTTGACAAATCCTATTTTAGCAACCGAACTCAATTTGAATTTTTTTCGAATTGAGTAAAAAAATTTCGAGTCAAATCGGGTTGAGTTAACAAATCCTATTATTTATACTTAATGTTGCGTTTAGATGGAATGAATATTTAACTAGTAGACGAAGTACAAGATCAATATAATGATTTAGTCTTTTAACTTAATGGGTAAACATTTATCAAAACGACGTAGTTTTGCCTTTTAACTTAACATTTATCAATATAATGATTTAGTCCGATTATTAGAACACTGTATATGATACTCTAAGATTGTACCACGTTATCACTTGAAATTTTTTTATAAATTTTTTAATTTTCAAGTGATGATGTGGCACAATCTCAAAGCATCATGTCATCAAATTTTTATATTTTTCAAATTCAAATACTAAAATGGATCTAATTGCCAAATTTATGTACCAAAATAATAATAATAATAAAATACAAGTATCAAACTGAACTTAATTGTTAAGTTCAAAGACAAAAAATTATATTATTTATTTTTTAAATTATCTAATGAAATTAGGTTGAAATTAAGGCTCCGTTTGGTAACTTGTAAAAGCTTTTCCGTAAAAGCTTTTCATGCTTTTCTGCTGTTTGGTTGACTGTAATTGATTTTCCATGGGAAAAGGTTTTACAAAACACGGGAAAATGAGAGTCTTTTTTGGAAAATGTCTTACCCTTTTGAATTCGGTAAGACATTTTCCGGAAAATGACGCTTCTTCTACCCTTTCCCTTTCCCTTCCCCTTCCCCTTCCCCTTGGGTTGCAAATCATTCTACTCCCCTTTCTCTTCCCCTTCCCCTTCCCCCTGGGTTGCAAATCATTCTTCTCCCCTTTCTTTTCCCCTTCCCCTTCCCCTGGGTTGCAAATCAGTTTGGTCAAGGACCTTTTCAGGTTCCTCCTCATCCAGGTAAGGCTCCTTCTCCTTCTTCCATTCTTCATTCATTTTCCTTCTTTCGTTCTTCATCTTTTCTTCCAGTTTGATCTTCTCTTCCGTTCTTTGATTTCTAACATTTTTATTTTAATGAATTATGCTGATTGTCATCAAATTGAGAGAAAGTGTAGTAACCGATGAACATTACAGATTATCTATTGGGCTATTTGCCTCCTATTTGGGCGACTTTTGCTACTGGAGTTTTTCTGTCATAACAATTTCCCTTTCATTGTTTCTTATTTTCGAGCACCTTTCTGAAAGCCTTAGGATTTTTTTTGTTTCTAATATATTTTTTTGTTTTGATTTCAACGCTGAGTATTCGATTTTTAATAACTGTTGTTAATAAATATGAAAGGTTTAAAATGTTTTTTTTTTTGCATGATTGATAGCTGTAAGCAGGGCAGTTGCTGCTTGGAGATTAGTCTTAGCAGGCAGGTTCCGTTTGCTTAACCAATGGTGTGACTTTGTTGAGGTATGAGTATGACTGATACTAAGCTGCTAACCCTTTTTGTTTGTCTTGGAAGCATCTTGTGAAACTATTGGTTATTGTTTCAATGTCTGAGCTGAGTTTACCTTTTGCAGTAAATTTCATTAGAATTGTGATATTGGTTGTTACTGTGTACTCAAATTAAATGAAATAAACCATGTAATTTTTTCGTGGACTTCATTGTATTGTATAGGGAGTAACTTCTCTGCTGCTTTAGTTTCAATTGTTATTATTTAAGAAGCGTTCTTAATTTTGACTTTCATTGCCTTAATCAAGCCTTTGAAAATCCTTGTACATGGTTTCAACCTTTTGCATGTTATGTATGGCAATATGGATGGTAGTCATCCTTTGGGCCGGACATGTGTTCTGTTACTGCACTATTAGTTCAATTTGAAAGTATACGTGCTAATGAATTACTGTAAGCTTTCGATTAAGGTAAAGTACTGTTTTTCATTTCATTTCAAAAAAATCAGTGGCACAATATTTCTGAGGATACATGGCAGCAAGTTTTAGCTTTTAGTCGGTGTGTGCATGAAACCCTGGAAGGGTATGATCCTGAAGGTATAAACTTTTTTGAAATATGTCTTATGGGCTCCCTCTCATGTATTTATGCCTCACGGATCTTACTTGTTTGGTTATTTTGCAGGAGCTTGGCCCGTTTTAATTGATGACTTTGTTGAGCATATGTACAGGTTTGCTTTTTATATCCTCGGCACTTAATATGATCATAAAAGTTCTAATAGCTGTTTCATTATCACTTGGTCTATATTAGGTGACAATTTAAGATTCTTATTGTAATCTTTTTCATCTATTGCCAATCATTGTTCTACTTATTTTGTTTTCAGTTTATATATTACTGAATAAGAGCAGTATGATCACTTGGTCATATTTGTTTTTGTATTGACTTGTAATCATACCTTTGTGTTATTTGTTGGTTCAAGCATGATCCCGTGTTTTCTGAATGCTTCAAGTTGAATAGTGTTACTTTTTATGCACACAATGTCTAGATGTCTTAAGACTCCCCTCTTCCAATTGCAGAATTTCGGGGTCGAATAAAGATACAAATGGTTTCTGTAGCTATGGTGATTCAGGGTCCCAGTTGTGTGCATACGATGACTCTTTGCCCGGTACATCCAAATATTATCCCTGGCTTTAGATAAGTTGCTAGTTTTATGGACTAGAATAAACAATTAATGTTATGATAACAATATCAAATGGCAGGATTAAAACTAGTTCCGGGGTTGAAGAGGAAGTTGCGTGAATGTAACAATGATAAAATGGAGTCCTTGGAACCATTATTCTCGAGCTTTCCGAACCCGAATTGCACATCAAATTCCAAGAGAAGGTTTATTTTGTGCAGATCTGATGAGAGGGAAGATAATCTTCCCCAGAATTCATGCGATGAAAGCATGGAAAGTGTTAAAAAAAGTAGTCCGGCGGGTTCTTCCAAGTCTCCATGTGCAGTTGAAGGTTGCATGTCAAAGGGTTTAGCAGGGCTGTTATCGTGTTGCTCGTATTTTGCAGTTTGATTGGGAAAGAAGAGTTTTGCTATAGGTAGAAGCTCCCTATGGGGGGGAAGAAAATGGATACATGCTTTACTACAAGTCTATGAATTAGATAAATTCATATGTTAGCTTGTGGGGGGAGGGTTATAAACAGAGTGCCAACATTTTCGGATGACTGTGTGGGGTTGATTTCCTTTGTTTCAATGTTTGAGGGGTGCTAATATCATTGGTTTGTGGATGTTTCGATCCTGAAATGAATAATTAAAATTTTTGAAAATTTTAGTTAAATCAACATCGCCCACTAACCCTAACATTTGTTTAGATGGTTTGATAATGAGAATATAAAATTATTGAAAATATATACATAAACATGGAACCACCATGCATAACAAAAGAATCAACGAAATACAAGATACATTCCTACAATGCCTGTCCCAAAGGATACCTTAAATTGGAATGAAAATCCTCGTCCAGTTGAGGAGAAAGTATTATAGAAACAATGGACATCCTCAATCGTTTGCGTGAAATACTTGTCCAGGTCTGTCATTTATTGCGAGGAATAATACTAATTTTCATTAACTAAAGGTTAAATTATACAACACATTCAATATCATGTCTAAAAATAAATTAATTAGTTCCAATGTAATTTATACTTAAAGTCAGTAGGAGTAGTTGTTGATTTATGTTTGATTTTATAGCTGGTATGTCCGCTACATTTTGTGTGTAATTCTAGCTAGGCTTTAGTCATGTATTAGTGGGAGCAATTATACATTAGTTAACTGCCATATTTCATTGTAACATAAATGCTTCTCAAGTCAATGAAAAAGATCTGATTTTTGGAGATCAAATTCAGTTTTCTTCTTGCTCAAACTTCTTTGCATTCAATTTTCTTTTTCTCCTTAGTTTTTTGCTAAAAAAAAAAACCAACACATATAATCCGGACTACTTATGTATATGGCATACTGCTTATTCAAGTATTTGTACTTATGTCAAACTTATTTATACATGCTTTTTCTCTTCATGTATTTGGCATTACGGATCTATTTGTCAGAATTCATAAATTAATTATATATATTTATATATATATATAAATTTATTAATATATGTAAAAACAGCTTTTCCGGAAAATATTTTCAGGAAATCTGCCAAACAACAGAAAATATTTTACACAAATTCATCCAAACACCAGAAAATATTTTCAGTAAATCATTTTCCAGAAAAGTAAATCATTTTCCAGAAATCATTTTCCGGAAAACATTTTACTGGCAAACAAACGGACCCTAAAAGAAAATACAAATTTAGTTAAAAAATACTGAAAAAAAGCAGTCAAGTGGCATTGAAAAAGATTTTATAAACATTGAACTTGATTACAAACTATGAAAAGAAAAATAAGGTCGGTCAAGTTGTGGCTGATCTAGTCCCACGTGCCGAATTTATTTATTTTATTGTTTAAAAAATAATAAACTATTGAAGATATTGTTTTTATATTAATATTTTATATATTTTTATAATTAATTTAAATAAAATTATTTAAATATTTAATTTAAATTTAATGTGGTAAATAGTTTGTTGTTGGACCTTCATCCCGCACTTTAAGCAATTTCAAAATTTTAAAGTTGGATTTATTATTCTTAATGTTGTTGGTAGAATATTTTTTAATTATTTTGTGGATTAAATTTTAAGCTTGGTTTGTATTAGTATTGTTGTTAGTGTAAAAAAGATGTGAGTTTTAGTGTGTTTCATCTTCTTTTTTAAAGATTGAGAAGGGATTGCGATCAGGGGCGAAATTAGAACATTAAATTATAATTTTTACGATAGCAACAATGCAATTTTATCATTTTAATAGGCTATATATTTATAATTTTTGAAGGATTAAATCAAATTTTTATATTCTTAAGGGAGACTAAGGTACAATTTTATCTTTACTAATTTAAAATTTTAAATATTTTAAAGGGTTTAAATGAAAAAAATTCATTTTAAGGGTCGGGCCACTTCCAGCCCCCTAATTTCGCCCCTAATTACAATCATTGTATAAAAAACATTTTAAATATATAAGTAGAAATTAAAATTAAAATGTGACTTTATATAATATTAACAATAAATATTAATCAAATTAACATATGTTACTCATTTGATCAACCTTATGAAATAAAAATTTTCATTACCAGGTGTTATACCCTTAAATTTTTTTAAAAAAGTAATTAAATTCCTACTCTTATTAAAAATTAGAAATTATTTTATAAAAAATAATAAATTTTAATAAAAACATAAGAAATTTAAAATTTATTAAAAATTAGAATTTTTTTATAAAAATCGTAATAATAATAAAATTGTAAAATTTTATAAAATCATAAAAAATTAATGAACCCTAGTTTTTTCAATTAAAGTCATCACGTGTCGCAACACAGCGTGATATGTGGTAAAAATGATAAAAAAAATAAATCAATAAAAGTTATAGAAAAATTATAAAATTATTCTTTTGGTACGATAATTTTTATAATTTTTTATGAAATTTATATTTCTTTACATTTTGTATAATTTTCTTACTACTTTATAAAATTTTATATTTTTTTATATTTCTATATGTTTTAGAATTTTTTTACGATTTTTATAAAATTTATAATTTATATATATTTAAGATTTTTATATTTTTTTATTAAAATTTAATAATATTTATAGTTTTTATTGATTTTAACTTTTTATAATTTTTTTCTAATTTTTAATAAAAGCAGGGGCTTAATTGTTTTTTTGAAAAAATTTGAGGGTCTTTTTTATGTATTTTGAAAGTTTAATTACCCAATTGAGTAAAAAAAAAAACTAGGAGTCTAATTGTTTTTTTTTTTTTAAGATTTAAAAGTTTTTTTGATGTATTTTAAAAGTTTAAGTACTCAACTTTTTTTAAATTTAAAGACTTTTCACGCTATTAAACCTTGAATGAAATATAAAAATTAATGTAACGTAAATTGCTATGGCTCAATACACTTAATTATTGCAATCACGTAAGAAAATATCTAACACATTAACTATTTTTTATTATTTTTTTTAAAGTCTAAATGAAACAAGTTGAAATAAATAGATTCCAACAAATTTTTTCCCCTTTTTTTTCTAATTTAATTGTAAGCTACGTTACCTTTCGAAAATTTTAAATTATAATAATTTTTCATTTGATTTGAAAAAGGTAGAATGCCGGCAGTGAAGTCAGAGTTTTTTTTTATAAAAATATAATTTTTTTATTTTAATAGTTTATATTTTTATAATTTTTAAAAGATTAAATTAAATTTTTATTATTTTTGAAGAGTCAAAGTATAATTTTATCATTATTAGTTAAATTTTTTTATAAATTATCAATATTTTAAATAAAATTTTCTATTTTTAAAGGATCGGGATCATTGCCCACCCCTATATCCGTCCTAATAAGGATACAGAACCCTCCTCAAACAGGAACCATATATTGATTAATCCAAGTATTTGGTGCTTAACCATGATTGATTAACCACCAATTACATTTTATTTCATGTTAATTGAAATTGTCGAGAATACTAAATGCAGATTCATTGATTAATATTACAGAATTCTCCAATAAAACATCATTAATGTTTGTTAGAAAACTATGGCAAATTATTTTTATTGTTTAGCCATCAATTTTCAAGTATATACCAGAAAATAATATATATGAATTTCACGTTTTTTATTTTCTAAAAATATATGATATTTCACGTGAATCATATAATTATTATCATTATCATTATTGTTGTTTTCACAATTTTTTAAAGAAATAATTTCACCAAATATCCCTAAACTATCATTTAGATTTAAAATTAATTCTTACAGTCCCGATTAAGTTGGTGTCATGAGTTGGTCGATCATCAATTCAGTTAAAAAATGACTAAAATATCATTATTTGTACAAAATAAATAATACCATTATGAGAATATTTGATATATATTTATATAAAAAAAAAAACTCCCATATTATAGAATTTGAACCTTATAAAACTCTAGTTTTATCATTTCTACCAAATTCTCATTTAATTTTTACATAAAATTTTAACAAATATATATTTAATATAGTTTTTTTATCTGTGTGCCTAATCTAAGTTTTTTTTTTGTTTTAAGAAAAGATTTCTACACAAGGTAATCAGTACCATATCGGTGGATGTATTGTTTTTCTACTGGTATTGGTACATGTTGGTACCGATCTGCTTCGGTGTACCGTTTCGGGTTTTTCGTTATTTATTAAAAACATTTGATATATGAGTATAAAAAGTATTTGCAAATATCAAATAATAAGACTAAATGAATCTCAAATATAAAATATTTATCAAAAATAAAATGTTACTGGTAAAGAAATGATTTTAAAAATGTTAGTAACATATGTTCAAGTCCCACCATACATAATTTTTAAGATAAAAACCTCATCAATTATATAAAATATTATTTAATAAGTTGCGCAAATTCAATTCATCATTAAACAAACTCAAAATAAACAAGCAAAAAAAATAATCCATAAATTAAACAATAATACCATCACATACTATACATATAATATTTCATAATTTAACAAATTCAAAATAAATAATAAAAAATTAAAATATATTTTAAAATGATTTTTTGGAACAAATAATTAATAAAAAATGTAATATTATTTTTTTACAAATAATTAATAAAAGTTTAAATTTAAATTTAAATTTTTAGCATCGATTAATACACCATATTCCAATCACTACGAACGAAATCAACTTGTACGCATCGGTAAATTTGATATCGATTGGAGTGTACACTGGAACTTTATTACCGGAACAAAGTGTTCCGACTAGTATAGGCCATACCTAAATAGTACGAACTACCATGCTTCTAAAAACATAAATACAATATAAGTATAAGTATAATGTAATTACAAGTCTGACCAACTGCAAAATAGACCCAAATCATCAGAACATACAAAAGGATGAAAAATTGAAAATGATTTGAACTAAAACTCGCACAATTGTGCATGATAAGCATTAATTAAAACGCAAATATTAATTGGCGGTTGAGTTTTAGCTTGATTAGTATTGACATTGTTGTCAATACAAGAGGACGTGGATTCGAATGAACTAAAGTATCCTCTTATTTAAGGGTTAGACAGGGGCCAGAGGCGAAATTAGAAATTTTTTTAAGGGGGACTGAAATTAAATTGTGATTTTTGAGTTAGCAAAAATACAATTTCACCATTTTAATAGCCTATATCTTTATAATTTTTAAAGGATTAAATCAAAAATTTATATTTTTATGGGGCCAAAGTGCAATTTTGCCTTTATTAATTTGAAATTTTAAAAGGCCTAAATGAAAATTTTTCCATTTTAAGGGGGGCCGAGGTGAAACCAGAAATTTTTTTTAGGGGTGGCCAAAATTAAATTGTAATTTTTATGATAATAAAAATGTAATTTCACTATCTTAATAGCTTATACTTTTATAATTTTTATAAAGTATTAAATCAAATTTTTATATTTTTGGGGAGTCAAAGTATAAATTTATCTTTATTAATTTAAAATTTTAAAAATTTTAAAAGGTATAAATGAAAAAATTTCTATTTTAAGGGGAGCGAGGTCCCTGCCAGCCCCTCAGTTTCACCTCTTAAGAGGAACTATGGATAGTTTTAGGCATTATATTAAAAAAAAACATATATGATAAAAATTTATAAAAATATTAATGTTAGAAAAAAAAGTAAATATTAATTTATCCGGAACTAGTCAAATTTGTTTTTTAATGAAAAAAATTAATTTATAAATAAGATTAAGACATAATAATATAAAAACAATTGTATAAAAAATAATGAAAGAATATAAAAAAAATGTTGCAATATTATTAATTTGAGCAACAACCGATGTCAACGTAAAGCAATCTAAACCGTAAAAAGAACGTTAAAGAAGAATCTGAGTCGTAGGATGGTTATCATTTGGACAGGTTACTTCGTCAATTTAAATAGTAATACAAAGACAGTCTGGTCTTAAAAAGAACAAAAAGAAAAAAAAGGAGATAAATTTTACTTTCATTCCTCATTTCCGTTCAATTTTTTTAAAAAAATCTAAATTCTCTTTCTTTCTCTGGTCAATAAAAAGGAATTTAAGAAGACGAGCCATTTTTGTTTTTGTTTTTAATTTTAATAAATTTTATGCAATTGAAATCAGCGGTCGTGTTGGGAAATTAAAGGAGGAGTAGGAGGAGGAGGAGGAGGAGGAGGAGGAGGGTGATTTTGTTTTAGGAAATTTAGGTTTTTGATGTTTTGGGGTGAGTTAATTTGAAGTTTACATTTTGTAACTGTTTTTAATTATGGGATTAGGGAGTAATGGTGGGGATGATGTTGTGGTGGATGACGGTGATGACGGTGGAGATGGTGGCGGCTGCGGAAATGGAGGAAAGTCTTTCGGTTCGGTTTCGTGCTCGATTTGCCTCGAAACGGTTACTGATAATGGGGATCGGTCGTGGGCTAAGCTTCAATGCGGTCATCAGTTTCATTTGGGTAAGTTAAATTTGTTCAGATTTGGAACTGATTTCCTCAAAGAATTTTTGGGTTTTTTCTGTTCTTTTTTTGTTCTCTTTTTCTTTTTAATTGTGATTGTAAGATCTGGGCTCAAGTTTGCTCATTTGATTTCTCAGCTGTCTTAGTTTTGGTTTAATTGATGATATGAATGATTAAAGGTTGAACTTTTTGCTTATGCTATTTTATTAGCTAAAAATGAGAACTTTTGTTTCCTGAAGAATTATTACTAGTTTAACCAGGCTCAATTAATGGAGCTTTGATGTTTCAATAAGCTCCTCCTTTCTCCTGTCAATTGCTATGGCTGATTAGACTTTCTGAGTAAATTTTGCATTGCAATTAGTTTTTGGAGATTATTAGCAACAGGGAATCAAATTAGAAGAAATTATTTTCTATATGGTTTTAGATTTGTTTGTATTGTTAGTTTTATTAATAGATGTTGATGAGCTGCAGCTTTGGAGATGGCTACTAGCATGGCCATTAGTTGAATGTGAAGGATATGAAACTAGTTTGTTGTATGATATATTTGTGTATTTGGTTGGTAGGGAGCTAGAGGAAATTATCTTTAATCTATTTTAATGGTTCTAATTGATCATAATACGACTTGTGATGATTGTCTTCAGATTGTATTGGTTCAGCCTTCAATGTAAAGGGCGCGATGCAATGCCCAAATTGTAGAAAAATTGAGAAAGGTCAATGGCTTTATGCCAATGGTTGCCGTTCGTATCCAGAGTTTAATGTGGATGATTGGCCACATGATGAGGACCTTTATGACCTAAGTTTCTCAGAAATGGTAATGGAGTGATATTTCTATACAATTTTTTATTTTTTTTTATTTTTGTAGTTTCAGCGTTCATGGCCAATAAAAATGGTTTAGATTGCCTTAATAGTATTTATGCTTCATTTTTGCATCTAGCTTTTCATCCTTGCTCTCTAACCTGTGTCACCTTAAACAACCATCTTTTATTGATTTATTTAGTGAGTGAAAAATTGATATTTGAAGCTCTTAGTTAGGGAACCAAATTTCATTTACTAAGCCTGTCAAATTTGAAAACTTAACAGATTGTAGTTTAAACTGCACTACACTCTCTTTATGCTATTTGCAAAGCTTTACAATCACCTCTCCCTTTTAGTCTTTGATTTTGCTTATTTGGCTCTATATATGCTTGCACTTTCTGACAGATGAGCAAGTTAAAATCTACTCACTGCTTACTTATTTTGGTTTTTTATTGTTTTCGTAGTCATTTGGAGTTCACTGGTGTCCATTTGGAAGCTTAGCACGACTTCCTACATTCGAGTAAGCTTGACCTCTCTTATTAGACGCTGAATCTGAGTAGTTTTCTGCTTTAATTTTCTAGGCCGAAATGTACTGGTCAGTTGTCTCTTCTTTAACATCAAATATTTGCCTCATACTTTTTGCGTGTTTTCTAGGATTAGTATCTTCTTAGTTAGAGGCTGATTTATAATTGGAAAAGGTTCGATCTCTGCTTATTATTTGTGGTAGCAAAATGACGATGGCATCCAAGCAAGTATTTTAGACAATATAAAGCCTGCAACTTATGGCGTGTCACCCAACTTGGAACTCTATCTCGATGATTTCAGAAATTTCCAAATCAGTTATGTACAAGATACGTGAGATGAAGTGCAATAATATAAGAGAGATTAGGTGCCATTGTCGTTGTTGGGCTGGAAGTATTTCCTGAGCTTAAATTAATGAGCATAACATTAACTCAGTTTGCTGAATTGGAAGTCAAATATCCTTATTTTTCTAAGTTGGAAAAGCTGTTTCATCCTATTATTATCAACTCTCCTTAGGTTAATGTTCCCCTTTCATTTCTCTACGCATATCATTACAGTTCTGCTTGGATGTTCATTTATTTTTTTTCTTTTTAAGATACCTTACTTTTTTTCCCTCCAGGGAAGGAGAGTTATCATCAACCACATGTAAGATTCTTCCTTGTTTTTCAAGTAATGCTTCTCTGGTGGAGATTGTCCTAATATGCTGACATGAGTTATGTTGGAATGCAGATCATGAATTACTGGGACAGAATGCCATCTTTTCTGAACATTCAGCACCTGCTGCTCATCCATGCCCATATGTAGCTTACTTTGGGCCCACAGTTCATCCATCATCCTCAAATTCCAGTGGAAGTGTTTCAGATAGTTCTAGTTACAACAATCACTGGAATCGTCCATCATTGCCTGTTGAGATACCTGCATCTTATGCTTTTCCTGCAATGGATCACCATTACCATAATTGGGAGCATCATTCCCCGCCATTCTCCTCATCTAGCAGTCGAATTGGTAGTTCTGATCAACCATCAAATCCTCCTGTCAGTCAAAGGTCTGCCAGGAGTGGTTCTGATATGCCAAGATCAGGATCTTTTATGCGTCCGTATGTTGTTGGTCACAGGTATGCGGTATGCCTCATCATGATTGACATTTGTGTTTGGATTGAGTTTTACTGTTCTTTTATGAAAAAAAAAAAAACAGAATTCTATGGAACATTTTACTATTTTCTTGGAAACAGCAGCAAGCCCTTCTTGCATAAGAACAACCCCCCTCCCTCAGAAAGGGTTAAAATGAGACACATTTAGTATCCGTTCTATTCATTCTCCTCTGCTGGTTTCTTAATTTTCCAAAATTGCCGTGTTTCCACAGTTCTGGAGCAGGGAGTTCAGTGGCATCCTCATTGATTCCTCCTTACCCTGGTAGCAATGCTCGAGCCCGTGATAGAGTTCAAGCCCTCCAGGCATACTATCAACAACAACATCCGAGCACTTCGCCATCAATAAGGACACCCGTTATTTCTGGCTCCCGAAGGTCAAGCAGTCACAGAATTCATGCTCAAGTAGGGCCAGTGTCTTCATCATCTGACCAGGTGGGTGGCTTCTATTTCTTTCCATCGGGTACTCCAATCCATAACTTTCAAGAGGCTGAAAATCCTCTATCAACTCGGTTCCATGCTTGGGAAAGAGATCATTTGCCTTCGTTTTCAATAAACCAGGTAGACAGAGGCTCAGCATGGGGTGCCTTCCATCAGTCTGCTGGTGCACCAGATCCTGGCATAAGATCCGGCAGTTTCCGCCAAAGGCATGGATCTGAGAGGATGTCTTCACATAATCATTCATAGTATTTCATCCTTTATACCCTTCAGGGTTAAGCAAAACAAACTCTACTGTGAATGAAACCATAAAAAGTTTATGTATGGTTGAGTTGAGAGAGACATTGTATGTTGGTCCTGTGAATCGTTGCAGGCTGAAAAACCGTGAAGTGGGGCTGAAAACAATTATTTTGGCACCTCACATGGCGGTAGACAGATACCCAAACTCTTTGAATCAACACAACCCGTAACCCCATGGGTTCTTGTTGATTTTTGTTGTTATTTTATTTTTGCTGGTTATTCAGGTTGCTTGATGGGTTTTTTTTTTATTACTATTATTAATTGTTGTGCATGTGCATGCATCGACTCTGTGGTGGAAGGCTGTGTGGGTGTAGGGATTCGAAAACTAATTTAATGGACCTCTTCCCAAACCAAAAACCGAATCGACTTTAAAGAAAAATCGCAATGAATTTATTATTTAATGTTAATATATTTGAGTTTGGGGAATATTATGGTTTGGGTTTGGAATTTGGTTAAGTTTGTATCTCTACTAGTTGTGGTAAACTCTTGGTGTCACTTGACGAATATAATAAAGTAAATTATATTATTTTAAGAATGTATTTTAAGAATGTCATAAAGTAAATTATATTATTTTCATTGACGAATATAATAAAGTAAATTATATTATTTTAAGAATGTATTTTAAAAATGTCATAAAGTAAATTATATTATTTTAAAAGTGTCATTTTAATATAGAAAAATATAAATATGAATGCCATCATAGAATTTGATCTAAGCATTTAATTTTCAACCATCGATCAAAATTTCATTTGTTAATTCTATTTTTTATAAATATATTTATTATATAATTTCATTTTTCACTCCATTGATAGATGTGTCATTCACACCCAATTCTTAATGGAAGAATACTTTGCAAAAAAAAGAATGTCGCCTTGAAGAACCTTTGAAGGGATACCAGCATATGCATATTCAGCTATAGAGTTAGTCACAAATTTCCAGAAGCTGAAAAACATCGACCAGTTTTCTTACTCTGTGTAAGGAACTAGGTAAAATTAACACTGAAATTGATTTTGTATTTAGAGAAATAGAAGAGAAGATTACAACTACTTAAAAATGAACTCTGTTTTTAACTTCTAAATCTCATTTCTGACTTTCTCTTCTTTGATGAGAGCTTATATAAGCTTTACTAACAACTTCAAAATTGATCAGCAACTTACTAACCTCTGTAACAGACTTACTTTCTTGAACTAACTAACTAACAGCTAGCAACTCACTAGCTATGTGACTTTTAACATTCACCCAACATCTCTGCGGGTAAGACCCGAAGAAGAGTACAAAAACGCGCAAAATATGCTGCTGACAGTGGCTTGGTAAGGATATCAGCGACTTGGTCATAGGCCGGAACCTCACCTACCATAACAGACCCATCTGCTACTTTCTCGCGAACAAAAAACATATACAGCTCAACATGTTTGAACTTGGAATGTAAAACAGGGTTAGCTGCTACAGCTACTGCACCAAAGCTATCACACCAAATCGTAGGAGTATCATCTGGCTTGACCTGAAGTTCTTAAAGCAATGAATGTAACTAGGTAACTTCACTGGTAGCTACCGTAAGGCTTTGATATTCTGCTTCAGCCGTGGACCGAGCGACCACTTGTTGTTTCTTAGACCCCCAAGAAACAGTGGTGGATCCAAAATAAACACAGAATCCGGAAGTTGACCGACGATCATCAAAATCGAGCCCCCAATTGGCATCGGCATATGCACTCAAGGACAACCGAACTGAGGGCCGAAAAACAATCCCAAAATCAATGGTACCACATAGGTATCGCAAAATGCGTTTTAGTGCTGCCATGTGAACATTGGTAGGGCTATGCATAAATTGACATATCCACTTCACAGCGTAAGCAATATCAGTACGAGTAAGCACCATGTATTGAAGCACTTCTGCAAAGCTTCTATACTCAGTTGGATCTGCTAAACTTTCACCATCGTTCTTGGATACAATGGACGAGCTCACCATTGGTGTGTGGACACTTTTTACATTCGAGATTGACGCTCGATCAAGAATATCCTGTATGTATTTTGTCTGGCTCAAGTGAAAACACCCTGAGGTGTTCCGACTGACTTCGATCCCAATAAAATAGTGTAGACCACCCATATCCTTGAGTGAGAATTCATCGTTTAGCAATCAAACAAACCAATCAATTTCGATAGGCAGGTTCCCAGTAATAATAATGTCATTGACATACACCAGGACATAGAGAGTGGAATTAGACTGGATTCGAACAAACAAAGACGCATCAAACTTTGAAACGACGAATCCAGTAGAGACAAGGAACTGCTTCAGCTTTTCAAACCAGGCACGAGGCGCTTGACGGAGGCCATATAAGGCTTTCTTCAGGCAACACACAAGCGGCTTGCCAAATGAATTAGACTGAACATAGCCCAAAGGTTGTTGCACAAACACTTCAGTATCCAACTCCACATTTAAAAATGATTTGTTCACATTGACTTGTCGAAGTGACCATCATCTAGACACAGGAATGGATAGAATAATATGAATAGTAGCAGGCTTGACAACTGGACTAAATGTTTCCTTGAAGTCACAACCAGGCACCTGAGAACAGCCTTTGGCTACCAATCTGGCATTTCGCCGAGCAATAGTACCATCAAGATTTCTCTTAACCTTGAATAACCAGTTGCATCCAATGATCTTGCGATTTGACGGAAGAGGAACAAGTTCCCATGTAGAGTTGCGAATAAGGGTATCATTCTCAGCCTGGGCTGCAGCACGCCACTCAGCAGAAGATAGCGCCTCCTCTATTGTAGAAGGCTCTATCGTTTCAACGGTCATAGCCTTGGGTTTGAAAACTCCAGCCTTAGCTCAAGTCACCATCGGATGAGTCTTAGTGTTTTCAGGAAGTCTGGGTAAACCATCAACAACGCCAGCAGGTGGAGAAGTCGCCATCGGATGTGTGTCAATGTTTTCCATAAGTGGGGTTGAATCAACATTGTCACCAACAGTTGAAGAACTTGACTCATGTAGACTGGTAGGGCCAGTCGGAATCGAGTTAAATGAAGATGATGCATTTCTAACGGATGACGAGCTAGGAAAATTTAACGATTCTGTTAAAGGCTCCACTGAGCAGGTGGGGATTTTCTGAACGAGGGGAATGGTCGTGGAAACTGGTTCCCCATACTCCAAATCCAAGCTTTTGAATTTATCGTTAGCCTAGAAGAATTTTCCTTCATTGAAAACAACATGTCTTGACACAAGAACCTTTCCGCTTGGAAAAAAACATTGATAACCTTTGTGTTGAGTACTGTAGCCCAAAAAAATAGAAGGCTGTGATCTAAATTCTAGCTTGTGTGTCGTTACGGATGTAGGTAAGGGTAGCAGCAGTAGACAAAAACTCGTAAATGATCATAGGTTGGATCATGACCATACAGAGCCGTAAAAGGAGACTTTCTGATCGTATGCCTGTCGAGTTTTAAAATTTATAAAGAGAATGATCAAACCTGGAAACTAACTCTAACAATGATTGAAGGTAAGTGTACCTATCGAGCAGTAGTATAGCTTAGGCAAGACCGAATTATGGAACCCAAAGGAACTAAAAGTACTAATACTAACTTTCTTTTTATTATTTAGCCTAAAATAAGTGAAGTTGCTTTAATATAATCTAAACTAATTACTAAGCCAAAGACACAAAGTTAAAAAGGATGAATTGGAAAAATAACTTTAGGAAAAACTCAGTTGATTAAGACGATACCCTCAGAAAGAATCCACCTAGACTTTACTTGTTATTTAACCCTAAATCATACGATTTATTTACTTAGCTTGATCCGTAAGACTCCCTAACGTATATTAAACCCTCTCTCGAGGAAAATAACGTCTAACCCTAGGTTAATTAATGGAAATCTCTTTCTCGAATAATAACCTCCTAGAATAGCAGTAAATCGATCTATGGGCTCCCATACTAGATTTCACCCTAATCCAGCAAAATCTCGTCACTCTATCTTTAGGCGTGCGATCAACTATGCTTAATTATGCTAGATCTACTCTTAAGTAGGATCTATTCCTCCTCCACCTAAGAACATCAAATTTGGATTAAGCTCACATAATTAAGAACAAACTAAGTATTTATCATATAATTCAGAAAATAATAACAAGATTCATCTAGGTTTCATCCCCTTCAGGTATCTGAAGGATTTAGTTCATAACAAATAAAGAAAACATCTTAAGAGAAAAGATAAAACAAAACATAAGAAATCCCTAAAACTCCCTGAAGGAATTGAAGGAGAAATCCACCGCCTTGAGTAGAATTCCGGCTTCTTGAGATGGATCAACTGGCTATCTTCGAGTGATTCCCACAAATTTGACCTTCTCGTCTTGGCTTTTTGGCCTAGCTAACCGCCCTCCGGCTTCTGCCGAACTCCCCTTTCAAGTTGCCCCCTTGGGTGTTTATATAGAGTTTGAGATGCCTTACTTGGCCCCTAAGTATCTTAATTTAAGTAGAATTCCTACTAGGGTGTTTGAATAGGCTTTGGAATGTGTTTCTTTGCCTCAAAGTATCCTTTCCCGAATGAAATTGCTCTTTCCAACGACAAGGACACGGCCATGGCACACGCCCGTGTGAATCGTGGCCAGGTCGTGTTCGGACTTTTAATGAGGCACGGCCGTGTGACTCGGGGGTAAGGCCGTGTTCTAGATGATCAATGCGGCACGGCCGTGTGAGCTTAAGTCCAGGCCGTGTCGATTTCGTGGTATGGCCCATTTACTCCGTTTTGGGCCCGTTTCTCGTACTTTTTATCCTCGAGTGCTTTCCTGAGTATAAGACATGAAAAGAAAGGATTCAGAGCACTTTTTTATATAAATCGAGGCTTAAATCATCCAAAAGCATACTAAATGTGGGATTAAAATATGTTACTATTACGGTTTATCAAATACCCCCACACTTAAGCTTTTGCTTGTCCTCAAGCAAAATTCTCAACTTACAATTAAAACGAACTTTCCATAATTCATAATTCTTATCAACAATGCCTCATCATATTTCATAGATAATTTATACATGGATAATTCAACTCAAAGAGTCTTAAAGATTCAAACAAGATAAGTCATACATTTGTATCGCGAAAATGTAGGTGTCTTCCCTTATCTAAATAATTACCTTTAGTTCAAAACCGACAAGGATTGATATTCTCACAAAAGATTCATTCAAATCACTCTTAAGTGTTTAAGGTTCAGGAAAAATAATCACTCATAAGTCGAACTTGAAAAGTTAATCCCATAGGCTTGCTTGAAAATCAAATCTCTACCACTTTAAAATGAGATGATAAACAGATCAAAAGGTTTTTGTCAGGGTTGTAAAGGGGCTAGGGTTAAAGGTGTGGATAAATGCTGAAATTAGAAGGTTAGAATCGAGATTGAATTGACAAGTACCTACCTAAAAATTACCGAAATAATTATATCAACTGAAAAGTAATAAACCAACTAATACGAGCTTTTTCTTTTGATAATTTGACTTTAACTGTATAAGCTCTCTACTAATACTGAATATGCTTCATTTTTTTAAGAACAAACTAATAATAAATGATAAATTGAACTAATAATATAATCAGGTAACTAATCAAATCAAATCTCGATATAAGGGTAGTCAAAAGGAATGGTGATAACAAATACAAAGGGGTTTTGGGTTAATATTAGCTCGTAAGTCAATAAAAAGGGTTGTTAGAATCAACGGGGTTCACTAGGGGTTAGTTGTGAAGGTAGGCTATTTAGTGGAGTGAGTGGGTTAAAACCTAGGTGCCTTTATCATCTCAGTATGTCAAATCATAGGTGTGGTCTCAATATGTATAATTGAAGCAAGTTCTAAAATAACAGTTCATAGTTGACACACTCATAATCAAAAGGTGAGCATGAAAAATAATATATGCTCTATAAGGCTCAAAATCTCACAAAAATTATGGGTGCTTTTGACATCAACCTTGTAAATTTCAAAGTTCAAGGTAATATTTAAATTTAGGTTAACAACCTAGTGAGAATTTTAGTTCTGAAAATTAGACTTATCATGCTTGATTCTCTAGTATCTTAAAATTTAATCATCAATGCACAATTATCAATGACTTGCTCAAAAACATGTCAATAAAAACCATAAATCATTAGAAATTTCATCCTAACTAGTAATATGAAAAATTTACTTAAAGACAAGACTAAATTCAGGGATTTGAGAATAATGAAGAAAGTTAGGCCGGATTTGAGAATAATGCAGAAAGTTAGGCCCTTTCTTTAAATAAATATTCACCCCCCACACTTAAGATGTACATTGCCCTCAATGTACAAAGATAGATATAAGATTTAAGGGATAAATCAAAAGAGAAGGGGAAGAATACTCCCTGAATTTTGGATGGTGTCCTTGGAGGATTGTAGAGGTCGTGGTGTGTATGTTTGAAGGGGTCGGCCTGGATGACGATCCTGTGCTAGATGAAGAAATTGGGGAGCTCGTGAAGGATTAGCCAGAGTTTATTAAGACATAATTAAAATAAATGGAATATATAACTAAAAACAAGAAAGAAAAAGGAAAGGAGTCTGAGAAGGAAAATAAAAGTAAAAGAAAAGAAAAATGGACCGAAGAGTCCTTATTGTTGGATGGTTCACGAGGTGGGTGTGATTCCTAGGGCTACTGTGGTGGTGGCGGTGGCGGAAGTGGCATGATTCCCAAGCAGCCTGGCGAACCTGACACTAAGAAACTAAAATAAATTAAACTAAACTAAGCATAAGATTGTCAAAGGGAAGGAAATTGAAGCAAAAGAGAAAAGAAACATAAAAACTAATTGGTCTCAAAGACCCTTGGCTTGATGTTTGGATGAAGTGGCCGGGATAAACTTATGTGTAGGGTCTCTTTTGGGGGGACTATGCTTGCATTCTTCCACTTCTTCGGCATAGTTCTGGTATTGCTTAAGAGTTTAGACACCTTTTCTAAGGAAAGAAAGAAAAAGAAGGAAGAAAGAAGATGGGGAGAAGGGGAAAGGCTGTGGGGTTTAAATAAGATCTCAAATCTGGCACGTTCCTACGCTCGTGGACCGAGGGCGTGTCGATGCACACGGCCGCCTCGCACGACCGTGGTGAGGCTCCGTTCGTTTCTCCCATGCTCGTTAGCCATGGGCGTGTTGAGTCACACGGTCGCTTCGAACGACCGTGTGTATAGGCGTGTTGAATCTCCATGGCTGTTTTTTAGCCAGCCATGCCCGTAGGTCACAAGTCAGTATGTTGGCACGGTTTCAAGGCACAGGGGTGGTCTGCCCATGGTGTGCAAGTCAGTAGCTTCACACGGTCGTGGGGCACTGCCGTGCCACTTTGTCGGTGCCTGTGGGGGAGTGGTTGAGTCTGTAACTTCAAAAATTAGTTGAGTCTGATTTGTACCGCCTCTGCCATGTCGGTACAAAGATTCTTGATGTACACACAGCCACGGCCACAGCCGTGTGCAAGACCGTGTGGCCTGGGAATCTGCACCCTTGGTTAGTTTACAACTAAAAATTCAGAAAGAAAAGAAAAGAATAAAAATGTAAAAGTAAATTGTGTTAGTGCTCGGGTTGCCTCCCGAGAAGCGCTCGTTTATAGTCTTAAGCTAGACTTTACCTCTCATTCGTATGGTTATGGTGGTTTGAGGAGGTGAAAATCCTTTCTCATGCGATCAACTTAGTTTTTGATATAAAATTTAAGTCGAGTAGTGTTTACCTCAAAAGTGCTGAATTTAGGATTGCTTACCTCGACTGTCCCGTATAGGAAGACATTAGGTACCTCAAAAGTGATTTCTTTGTTTGCCTTGAGGGCTGAATTGGTGATTCGAGGGTCTTCCTTATTCAACAATACCTGATCCCCTATTTTGAAGTGATTCATTGTTCCTATCAGCTCGTCTGGGGGTTCCTTCGGTTTTACTTCGTGTGGTTCTGATTCCTCTTTAAAGTGTGTCGTCCACTCTTCTAATTTGTCGACCTTAAGGCTTTGTTCCTCATATGGTTCATCTTTATCGACATGGGGCCCATGATTCGGCTTAGGTTTGTAGTCTTGTGGTGTTTCCTGTGGTGAAAGTTGAACAATTTGATTATCAACTGAATTTACTTTCTCACCTTCATCACTTAATGTCCTGGCGGAGTCAAGAGCTTGTAGACTGATTGATTCGTCACCTACACGAAGAATGAGTTCTCCTGTACCAACATCAATTTTAGTCCAGGCAGTTGCTAGAAAGGGTCTTCCTAAAATTAAAGGAATCAAATTGTCTTCATTCATGTCGAAGACAACAAAATCTACTGGGAATACGAGTTTATCAATTTTGATTAGAACATTTTCTATTATTCCCCTAGGAATTCTGATAGTTTTATCAGTTAACTAAATGCTCATCCTAGTTTGTCTGGGTTTCCCTAGACCTAGTTGTTTAAACATTTTATAAGGCATAACATTGATGCTTGCCCCTAAATCAGCTAAAGCATTATCAATAGATAAACTACCAATTAAACATGGAATTGTAAAACTCCCTGGATCTTTTAATTTCTGTGGCAGTTTATTTTGTAGAATTGCTGAGCACATTGCGTTTAGCTCCACATGCGATGCCTCGTCTAGTTTCCGTTTGTTTGTCAACAGCTCTTTTAAAAATTTTCTATAATTGGGTATTTGCGAAAGAACTTCGAGAAGCGGTAAGTTAATATGTAATTTTTTTAAAAGTTTAAGAAACTTACTGGACTGTTCCTCTGTATTGTCTCTCTTCATCGCTTCGGGATAAGGTATGCGGGGTTGGTACTCTTTGATTACTGGTTTTGGCTTTCTTGTGTTACCTCAACTTTACCTTCGTCTACCTTGTTTTCTTGTATTGAATTGGGTTCATCTAACCCTTTACTATTATGAGCTGTGATGGCTTGAATTTGCTCCTTTGGGTTGATATTTGTGTTGCTTGGTAGACGCCTTTGCGGTCGTTCAGACATTAACTTTGCAAGTTGTTCAACTGACTTAGTAATTTCCTAAACTTGGTTCTTGATCTCTTTGATCGATGTTTGTTGATTATCGAACGTTGTCTCAGTTTTTTGGGGACGGGTTTCTGAGGCTGCTATGAATTTTGCCAGCATCTTTTCCAGGATCGTCTCCTCTTTCTGTTGGTAAGGTGGTTGTTGAAAACTTGGAGGAAGTTCCTGTCTTTGGCTATTTTGATCATCCCACGAGAAATTGGGATGGTACCTCCAACATGCATTATAAGTGTTACCATAAAAATTATTTTGAAGTCTAGGATATTTACCCAAATAGTGGACTTGTTCGTTCTCCATGCCATATCCGTAGGGTGGGTACTCAGGATTCGCCACGCGCCCACTTGGTTTGTGCTGCATAACTAGATGTACTGGGTCGAGGTTGTAGATATCGGCTGCTTTTGTTGGCTCTGTCCTCATGAATTGCCACTGATAATTATTCAGTGCCATCTCTTTTAAACTAAAATTATCTGCCAAAAATAAAAAAAAATTAGCAAAGTAATGAAAAATGAAAACTAATAATGAAAATAAATTGCAATAAAAAATGGCTAAAGTAATAAAAATTAAGCGTTCTTAATATTTTAGTTCCCCGGCAACGGCCCCAAAAACTTGATCGTATGTCTA
The DNA here is from genome assembly GCA_005393395.2 of Gossypium australe. Taxonomy (NCBI): domain Eukaryota; kingdom Viridiplantae; phylum Streptophyta; class Magnoliopsida; order Malvales; family Malvaceae; genus Gossypium; species Gossypium australe. Next base: position 128,702,058 of record CM016624.1, on the reverse strand, counting down.
TCGAGTTTTAAAATTTATAAAGAGAATGATCAAACCTAGAAACTAACTCTGACAACGATTTAAGGCAAGTGTACCTATCGAACAGTAGTATAGCTTAGGCAAGACCGGATTATCAAACCCAAAGGAACTAAGAGTACTAATACTAACTTTCTTTTTATTATTTAGCCTAAAATAAGTGAAGTTGCTTTAATATAATCTAAACTAATTACTAAGCCAAAGACATAAAGACAAAAAGGATGAATTGGAAAAATAATTTTAGGAAAAACTCAGTTGATTAAGACTATACCCTCAGAAAGAATCCACCTAGACTTCACTTTTTATTTAACCCTGAACCATACGATTTATTTACTTAGCTTGATCCGTAAAACTCCCTAACGTATATTAAACCCTCTCTCGAGGAAAATAACGTCTAACCCTAGGTTAATTAATGGAAATCTCTTTCTCGAATAATAACCCTCTAGAATAACAGTAAATCAATCTATGGACTCCCATATTAGGTTTCACCCTAATCCGGCAAAATCTCGTCACCCTATCTCTAGGCGTGTGATCAACTCCGCTTAATTATGCTAGATCTACTCTTAAGTAGGATCTATTCCTCCTCCACCTAAGAACATCAAATTTGGATTAAGCTCACATAATTAAGAACAAACTAAGTATTTATCATATAATTTAGAAAATAATAACAAGATTCATCTAGGTTTCATCCCCTTCAGGTATCTGAAGGATTTATTTCATAACAAATAAAGAAAACATCTCAAGAGAAAAGATAAAACAAAACATAAGAAATCCTTAAAACTCCCTGAAGGAATTGAAGGAGAAATCCGCCGCCTTGAGTAGAATTCCGGCTTCTTGAGATGGATCAGCTGGCTATCTTCGAGTGATTCCCACAAATTTGACCTTCTCGGCTTGGCTTTTTGGCCTAGCTAACCGCCTTCCGGCTTCTGCCGAACTCCCTTTTTAAGTTGCCCCCTTGGGTGTTTATATAGACTTTGAGATGCCTTACTTGGCCCCTAAGTATCTTAATTTAAGTAGAATTCCTACTAGGGTGTTTGAATAGGCTTTGGAATGTGTTTCTTTGCCTCAAAGTATCCTTTCCCGAATGAAATTGCTCTTTCTAGCGACAGGGACACGACCATGGCACACGCCCGTGTGAATCGTGGCCAGGTCGTGTTTGGACTTTTAATGAGCCACGGGCGTGTGACTCGGGGGTAAGGTCGTGTTCTAGATGATCAATGCGGCACGGCCGTGTGAGCTTAAGTCCAAGCCGTGTCGATTTCGTGGTATGGCCCATTTACTCCGTTTTGGGCCCGTTTCTCGTTCTTTTTATCCTCGGGTGCTTTCCTGAGTATAAGACATGAAAAGAAAGGATTAAGAGAACTTTTTTATATAAATCGAGGCTTAAATCATCCAAAAGCATACTAAATGTGGGATTAAAATATGTTACTATTACGGTTTATCACTTTCCTTGTAGAATTGCAGTGGGAAGACAATTGATGAGATGTACCGCACAACAAAAGGCGTATCCCCAGTACTCCATGGATAAATTTGCTTAAGCTAATAAAGTGATGCCAATCTCCACAATGTGCCGATGTTTGCGTTCAGTAACTCCGTTTTGTTCAGAGGTATAAGGGCAAGTTAATCGGTGAACAATTCCTTGTGATGCCAGAACAGACGTAAATGCCCGGTACTCTCTACCCCAGTCACTCTGAAATTGTTTTATGGACTTGCCGAATTGCGTCTTGATTAGTTGCTGGAAGCGAATGAGACATTCTAAACCTGAGACTTTTGACTTAGAAGATAAAACCATGTAAATCTAGTACATGCATCAATAAACGACACATAGTACCATTTGTTGTCACATGCTATGGCCCTAGGACCCCAAAGATCAAACACAATTAATTCAAATGGTTGATATTTTGTTGTACACATAGAAAAAGGCAATTTATTTGACCTTCCTTTTTGACTCGCTGTGTAGATACGACCAGCATACTCTTTATTAATTTTGACATTACATTTTTCTAAAACATTCTGCAGAACAGAAACAGATGGGTAACCGAGGCGATTATGCTACAGATCAAACACAGAACTTGGCACAACTTTATTTTCAACCTTCGTATAAGCAGTGAAAGGAGCTTCAACAGGCATCGAGAAATGATATAACCCTTCACGTATATGGCCTTTCAGCAGGATCTCCCCGTCTTTATGTCTTTAATAACATAATATGTAGGATGAAACTCAAAAAATACTTCATTTTCATTAGTAAACTGAGACACCAACAAGAGATTCTTTCGTATACTTGGCACACACAAAACATTGGATAAATGTAACAATCTAGACGGAGTGGGTAAAGCACTATTACCGATCGACGAAATCTAAGCCGGGTTGCCATTACCCATTAAAAGAGAAGACGTACCTGAGTACGGTTTGGTGTCACGAAGTGCTGTCGGATCCCGGCAGACATGATGACTTGCACCAGAATCAGTGTACCAAGACATAGAACCGATAGGCACGGGAATATACGAATCATTACCACTATTATTAGAACAGACTTGAGCAGTATTAATGTGAGATCTCGATGTGTCGGAGTAATCAGAGGCATGTAAATCACCTAGTTGAGGAAGCCCAACGCACGGATCTGAGCCTGAATACACCCGGGCTCGTGGTTTCGTGTGCCACGGAATCGGATCACCACCACTCGACGTTATATTGCTCGACCCATTGTCACATGGCCTTTGTACAAAATGCGCCCCATTATGCGGAAATTGCGCCCCAATTTCAAGCCCATATTCAGGCCTAAATTGGCCGAAATCACGCCCAATATTAGATGGCCCATTCGGCCTGGGCAAGTTAGAAGGAGCCACTTGTGGCCCACGTGCCAAACTACCATAATAGCAGTCAGCCATGCCAGGTTGTTCCACACCAAACTGATGTAAACTAGCATTAAAGTGATTTTGATCGAAGTTATTTTGACCAAAATTAGGATAAGGGCTCACCCTTGAATACTTGACATGATGAAGCCCCCAATCGACACTGGCACCCGCATGTCTCCTAGAGAAAGCACCATCAACATCCACACACGTCGGATCTACGTCGGACCGAGGCCCACACGACACGATCGAACCTTTTTAGTGTACCACCGGAGGCGTAGACAGCGGGAGATTGGAGTCTCTGTGATAATGGTAGTAGCACCGTTGAGCAAGATGTCTAAATCTACTACAGATTTGACACTGAATCTGAGGTCGAAACGATCACCCACGGCCACGAGGAGACAATTGGACGCCACGAAAAGAACTCTCCGCTGCTGGCGACGGCGTGGGCTCAACAATGTTGGCATGAAGCGTAATTTCTTGAACCGCCAGATTGTGTCTGTTTTCGCACTCCACAAGAGCATTAACGAGGCGAGAAAATGAGAGGAGACCATTTGACAAAGATGCCGATGAAACAACAGACTCGAACTCTGGCAGCAGTCCGACAAGCATAATTTCAACTTTCTCTTCTTCCAAGATGTGAGAACCTGAAGTCTCCAACAAAGTACAAAGGTTTTTGATTCTAGCAACATAAGTTTTAATATTCATGTTACCTTTTTTTAATAAGTGTAGTTCATGTCGCAGACGCGATTGTTTGGCCCCTATGTCGGCCGCAAAGAGATCTGTCACCGTGAGCCAAACATCGCACGCCGACTTAGCATCTGCGAAGGACAGCAGAAGTGGTGCACTGATCGTGAAGAGAAGCCACAATGTTAAGAACTGGTCTTGCTGTTTGAAGACTTGAGCCAAAGGATTCGACACTAACGATCCGTCTGGACTTGGAACAAAGCGAGCCAGTGGAGGTAAGGTGCCGTGAAGTAGGCCAAGAAGGTCATATCCATCAAGGATTAACTTGATTTGTTGTTGCCACTACATGTAGGTCTCGTTAGAGAGTTTAACAACATTATGTCAAGAAAACGACATTACCACACGTTCACCACTAAACGGTGCAAGGCTCGGCTCAACCGAGGCGGAATCGATGGAATTTGCGGTGGCCATAAGTCCAAGATCAACCGGCGATTGATACCATGTAAAGAACTAGGTAAAACTAACACTGAAATTGATTTTGTATTTAAAGAAATAGAAGAGAAGATTACAACTACTTAAAAATGAACTCTGTTTTTAACTTCTAAATCTCATTTCTGACTTTCTCTTCTTTGATGAGAGCTTATATAAGCTTTACTAACAACTTCAAAACTGATCAACAACTTACTAACCTCTGTAACAGACTTATTGAGTTTCTTGAACTATCTAATAGCTAGCAACTCACTAGTTATGTGACTTTTAACACTCTATAGCATAATGAGACATAATGCTTCCATTGAAGACTTGTTGAGATACGGGATGGGTTTGGTTTATTTCATGGCGTATTCACAATGGAAGAAGCACGGGACAAAGCAATGACATTGTGAAGCAACCTTAAAAGCTTCCTTTTTCTTACTCGATGGTGTTAACCAAGATCATTTTGATATGCATGACATTGTTCGTGATGTTGCCATATTGATCGCCTCAAAGGACCATCATCAGCTTATGGTAAGAAGGGACAATGTGTTCAAAGACTGGTTAGATGAGAAAACAAGGAAAAATTACAGTTCGATAAGTGTACAATATTCTAAGGTTAGTGAGCTTCATAATCATGGTCATTTCGAATGTCCAAACCTTACCTTTTTCTCCATGTGTAATAAGGATTCTCCTTTTAGTGTCATTGCCTCTTTAATTTCAGCAATTTGGAGGCTATACATGGTCAACTCACAGCTGAATCTTATGATCGACTAAGAGACATCGAAGTTGATGAGTGCCACATGTTGAAGAATTTGTTCACCTTCTCCTTAGCCAAAGAGCTCCCCCAATTTGAAAGGAATTTGGTTACATATATTGAATGTAAATTAAATGATATTGTATACTTGAATAGATATTTATATTTGTATAGGAACTTGCCATTGCAAGATGAATGTTATGAATGGTTTGCATAAGAGTGTTATGATTTATATTTGTATAAAAACTTATTGTCACAAACCCTTTATCAATCACTAAAGGGTGCTTGGAATTTGGTATGGGTCCCGCCAAATAAGTACTGTAAAAGCCCAAATTCGTCCGGCCCGATAAACAAAACAAATAATAATAACAACAACAAAAGTCCAGTCCATCATACAAAGTCAAATCGAGGCCCAAATATATTATCCAATCTAACAAAACCCTAAAAGCCCAATACTACATCAATTCAAGCCTAAAACCCTAAAAAACTAACAGAAACCCTAGTAGCTTCGGCTTCGCTGCCTCGCTACATTGGCTAATGCACCACCCGAGGCCTTTCCCCTCCTTTCACCAAAATGGCAAGGTGTGACTCCCCAACGCCATTGACCTTGCCACAAATACCTGCAAAAAAAAAAAGGGACATAGAGCAGAAAGCAGAAATGGCAGAAAAAGCAAAAAAAAGATAAAGTATTTTGTAATAAATGGCTATAAAAGCCATAGCAATGGCATGTAATCGTTTACGGAAGATACAAATATAAAAAAAAAAACAGCAACAAGTTTAAAAAAAAGGTAGTTTGTTTTATTTAATTTATTTTTACGAAAATAGAAATAAAATTATTATTTCTCACCTGCGCCGTTTTGTTCTTCGCCGTGTGAGACTAAGGCCACTGTCTTCGATGAAAGACAGTATCGTCGGGGTTTCGTTGGATGAGAGAAACCCAAAGGTTTCTTAAAAATCTATTAGGGTTTCGTCATCTTACTTTAAATCATGGTTAAAAAGGGCTTTTTTTTACTCCAGCCATCGGAGGCGACGGCCGCTGTCGTCGATGACCGGTGGCCATGGTGGCTTGCGACGACTTAATGGTCGGACTAGGGGAGGACTAAGAGAAAAAAAAAGGGGTTCAAAATTTTTTTTTAATCTAAGCTAAATGAATATTTTCAAAAAAAAAATTGGTTTATATAGGCAGGAGTAAACGACGTCGTTTTGGCCAGGGTTCATAAGTCCTAAAAAAGCGTTGTTTCGAAGCTTGAACTGTCGACCCGACCCGACCCGGATCCCCTGGGATCTGCGTGTTTTCGTGGGAAGGGTCTAATTGCTACCCTAGTCCTTTCGTCTTTTAAGTGCTTTTCAATATAGTCCTACTTCTGGTCTTTTTCCTTTTTAAAAATTATACCACTTAATTTTGGATTTTTTATTTTGGTCCTCTGGCCATTGGTCACTCTTGGAAACGACGCGTTTAATGGGGTTGGGAATAATTTCTCATTTGGTCCCTGTTCCTTTTCGCATGTTCTATTTTAGTCCTTTATTTTGCCTTATTGATTTATTTATTTATTTTATATAATCCATACTTTAAATTTCATCTAAATTTCAATTTAATCATCCATTTATTTAATTTCACACATTTAATTACTGTTTATTATTATTTTTTTAGCACTTAAAATTTACCTTGTTTATATTTCTTTTTATTTTTTATGCATTTTTTAAATGGTTATTACATATTTTTATTTATTTATTTATTTTGGTATTATGATAATAATATGATTATTATTAGTATTGTGAATTAATATTTTATTTATTATTATGGTTGCATTATTATTATTGTATTTATGCATTTATTTATTATTTATCATTTTTATATAGATGTTTTACCCACATGACTATTTTATATTATTTTGCTATTACTATATCACGTATCAAGTTTAAATATATTTGTCCATTTTCATACTATGCCCAAATAAGTTAAATGCACGTCAATTTAAATGTTACATTCATTTTTATTCGATGCATAAAAAAAGGAAATTTTTAAAATCGATGCAACGTTCTTTATTTAGAGATTCGAAAAGTTGTGCCCTAACTTACGGGATTCAACTTTCTCTTTGAACCTAAATAACCGAACACCTTTTTAAAAAACTAAAACACATGAAATTTAAATAATAATTAAATAATGAGCAATCTTATTTTTGAGGATTCGAGATATCGTGCTCTTACGAGACATTATCTTTTTCTCGATTGACTCGAAATAAGGGGGCTCTTTCCATAAAATTCAATTTAATTTTCAATCATGCAAGAAAGAGATTGTATTTTCTTCGAATTCTAATTCTCGACACTAAGACATCAAGTAATCAATTAGATACCAGTTTTGGGAATTATGAGGGTGCTAATTCTTCCTCATACGTAACCGACTCCCGAACCCATTTTCTGGATTTTTGTAGACCGAAAATAATTTTAAATAAATCTAACATTTTATTAAAATGACAAGACCCTGAGGTGATCCGATCACACCTAATTAAAAAGGATTGGCGGCAACTCCATTTTCATTTTAAAAAAATAAAAAGTCAGATTTTCAAAGGTTTCAACAAGTACCTTACTAGGTAAAAGGTTATCAAGAATTTCAATTTCGTAGAATTAAATATGATAAAATAAGATTAGACGTGTTTATAATCTATTTTGGGGAATTGGTACTAGAGGATTGGGATGTGACATGAATTGACATTAACCCACCTTAATAGATCTCTTTGGAATTTGGTAACAATCACATGACTTCCAAATTAGTAGCGATTCACTTTTGAATGAAACGAAGACTGCCCAAACAACTTTTATCAAGATGTAATGTAGTTAGGGTATTACAAGTTTTTTCAGTTTTCGAAACAACCTTGATTATGCTGTGCACTATAAGGTTTCTGAAATAATTTGTATTAGAATCCAAAACAATATAGTGCTTTGTTTGTAGAGATACCAGACAACATTTGCAACTGCAATAAAGAGCTTGAATTACAGTGCATTAGATGTGTCAATGGGTTTGGTCTAAATTACTCAATTAGTCAAACTAACTTTTGAAATAATATTAGTTTTTCATATAATTTTTTAAAAAGAGAAATTATGTAATGAAAGCTTTTTTTATACACAATTTTCTATTTTATCAAAGATAACTGAAATGTGAAATTATCAAATAAAATTTTCCTTTTAGTATTTCCATTAGAAAAATGAATATATAAAGGATTCAGCAAGTTTCTGAAGCTTAAAAGTTGATATTGGCATAATAATAAATTTAGTTTTTAATGTTTATTTTTTTTATCGTTTTGGTCTTAATTTTTTTTATACTTTATAAATATTTTTAAAAAAATAAAAATACTAAAAAATTCAACAAATTAAAAAAAAGGTTTATACTTTTCTTAAAAAGATTATCCAAACCAATAATAAAGTACACATAAACTATCATGCATGCTGTCACGTCAATATTATTAAAATTTTAACAATTCAGTAAGGTTTTATGTAAAATAAAAAGCAATTTAACTAAAATTTGAAGGTTGAGGGTGAAAAGATTTAAAAAAAAAAAGAATTAAGACTAAAATGATAATTTGATAAAATGATAATTTGATAAGTATCAAGTGTTAAACTTATCATTATGACTTGAATATTTATATGAGATATAGTGATGGTGAAACCTACTCTAATTTTATTTTTGTTTTGTTGGTGAGAAATGCGAAAACTTGAAATAGAATAGGATCCGATTGTTTTTACCCAAGTTGCCAATATCAATGATGAGGGACTCAAAACCGCTAGTTGAACTCGAATTGCATTGGTTGATTATTTGATTATGTTTATGGAATAAAAATTTGAAAGTTAAAATATACTCTAAGTCATTATATACTTCGTGCACTGAATTTAGTTCCCTACTTTTATTTTTAAAAATTTAGTCCCTCTTTTGTCATAATAAAAAAAATTAGTCCCTCTACTTTTCAAATTTAAAAATTCAGGTCCACTTGTTACTACTATTAAATTTTTTGGTGTGAATTTTGAAATAAAAAAAATTCACTTGATAGTAATATAAAATAAAAATAACATTGAAAATACTGATTAATTTTTTTTCTTAAAAACACTTATTTGAATTTGTCATGATAAAATAATTTTTTTTTCTATTGGAACAATGTTCTTAAGAAAAATAGGCATCAGCATTTTGATTGAAATAATTAACAATTAACTATTTAGACTAAGTAATAACATTATAAAAGTCAAGGGACTAAATTATGTAAGAGATTAAAGTATATAAACTAAATCTCAAGTTCAACATAATCTAGTAGCCAAAATTGAAATTTGACCATTATCTCATTATGTCAAGAAAAAAGCAATGCAAACCTAAAAGAAATAGGAAGCCACGTGTCAATCATATTAATTATTTAGACTAATTAATAACATTATAAAAATATAAAGACCAAATTAAACTAGAAATTAAAGTATAAAGATTGAATCTTAATTTTGGGCGTAATTGAGAACCAAAACTAAAATTTAACTATTTCTTTAAAATGTAAAAAAGAAAAAAAGAAGAAGAATGAAGAAGGAGAAAAGAAAAGCATTTAGCTTGTCAACAAATAAAGGTCCCTTTGGACCTTTCTTTTATATATAAGTACTAGTGTCACGGGTCAGAGTTCAAAGCCCGTGACCATCGCACCAAATGCATCTGATGGAGGTCTATTGTTTACATGGGGATCATTTGGCCTACGAGAACTGGCCCCATTCAAGGAACTGTTGGAGAAGCCTATCAAATTGAGGCCTAGTTGGCCTAATAGCGAAGATGTGGCAACTTAGGCTGATTTGGTAACTAATTTTAGAAGATAGAGGGAATCATATCTTATAAAGATTAGATAGGATTTGATATGGCATATCTTGTAAATCCCTTAAATCATGGGATATGGTTAATCTCGTCCGTCGATGTAAATGTATCTTGACCGTCAGTTTTGGGGGAGCTCAACTATAGATAAAGGGCCTCCCCCTCATTTGTGTTCACTCCATTACATTGTTTCATTATTCTTTGTGAATAAGAGAATAGAGAGCATTTACTCAAACACTTTGTGTGCGTCCCTTTCTATTGTTCTTTTGGTTGCTTCTTTTGGCATAAATCGCTTCCGCTCTACAATTGGTGCCTTGGAGGAGTTCTTAAATAATCCTCACTTTTGGGTGTAAAGGCTGACTTAGGCGATTTTTGATGAGTGGATCAACTAAGGCCGTACGGATTGCGAGACGAAAGGTCTAGCCTCGTGACAAGTGGTATCCGAGCTATTGGTTCGAAGGCACTGTTGGGATGTCGAGAGAAGAGTTTGAACAAAGGTGGGTGAGAAAGTCTTTGAGGGAGATGCTGTCGACTGTTGAGGAACGCATGGGAAAGCTTGAGAAGTCCATGGAAGACGCTAAAGAGTCAGACAATGCGCTTGGGGAAAGCATTGAGGACTTGAAGGAGCAGTTCAGGGACTTTATGACCATGTGTCTCACTTCCCAAATGGATAGCGTGTAACAGTTGCTAGATTCCTAAAGGAAGAAGCTAACGGAGAAGAACAATGCTTTTGAAGCCTTGGTGAAGGCTTTGAAGGAGGAAACAATGGCCACGAAACTGGCTTTGAGCACAAGAATAGAGAAGCTCGAGAGAGAGCTGGCCTTGTGTCGAGTAGCGGTGGGGGAAGGAGTGTCAAGTGTAGCACTGATCGTGTCAGAAAGTATTAAAATTTATATAATGAATGATCGAGCCTAGAAAATTATGACAATGATTGAGGCAAGCGCACCCATCGTAATACTTTTGGCAAGATCGGAAATATCGTATCCTCAAGGACCAAGAGTACTAGTAATTACTATCCTTTTATTATTTAGCCTAAGAATTAAGGGAATTGTTGTTTAATCTAAAACTAACTGACTACTAAGCTAAAGATGCTAAGACACAGAGAATGAATTGGGAAAAATACTTTTAGGAAAAACCAATTGATTAAGACAATACCCGAGGAAGAATCCACCTAGACTTCACTTATTATTTAACTCTGAACCAGACGATTTATTCACTTGACTTGATCCGTAGGATTCCCTAATTTATATTAATACCTCTCTCGAGGCTACTAACGTCTAACCCTAGGTTGATTAATTGAAATCTCTTTCTAATTAAAATCCATAGAATTGCATTAACTCGATCTATGGACTCTCATATTAGGTTTGACCCTAATCCGACAGATTTTCGTCATCCTATTTCTGGCGTTGCGCTCAACTCCTCTAAACTATGCTAGACCTACTCTTAAACAGGGGCTTTTGCTCCACTGCCTAAGAACATCAATACTTGAATCAATATCCTGAAATATCAAAGCAAGAATTAAGAACACATAATTAAGAACAAATCAAGTATTTATCATATAGTTCAGAAAATAATAACAAGATCCGTCTTAGGTTTCATCCCCCTCAGGTATTTGAGGGGTTTAGTTCATATTTATAAAAGAATACATCTCAAAAGAAAGTATAAAACAAAACATAAGAAAAACCCTAAAACCCCCTGAAGGAAATTGAAGGGAAGATCTTCCGTCTTGAGTATGGTTCTGGCTTCTTGAGATGAATCAACTGGTTGTCTTCGAGTAAATCCCACAATTCGGCCCTCTCTGGCTTGGCTCCTCGGCCTACCTAAACGCCTCTCTTTTCGATACACTTAGGGTGTTTATATAGGCTTTCGGAATGTCTTTCTTTGCCCCTAAGTATCCTAATCCGAATGGAATTAAAACAGGTTACGGAAGGGACACGCCCATGTAAATCGAGCTCAGGCCGTGTTCAGGTCTGCTAAAGAAGCACGACCGTATGGCTCGGGCCCACGCCGTGTGAATTTCATACTTTGGCCCATTTTCTCTATTTTGGCCCGTTTCTCGTTCTTTTCATCCTCCGGTGCTCGCCTAAGTATAAAACATGAAATTAAAGGATTAGGAGCATCAAATTCCACAATTTAAGGAATAAATCATCCAAAAGTATGATAAATGTGGGATTAAAATATGAACATATTATGGTTTATAAAATACCCCCACACTTAAGCATTTGCTTGTCCTCAAGCAAAATTCTCAACTCACAATTAAAATGAACTTCCTCAATTCATAATATTCATTAATAGTGTTTCATCATAATTCATAGATAATTTATACATTGATAATTTAAGTAGAAGGGTCCTAAAGATTCAAACAGTCAAAGTCATAGTTTTTATAGCACGAAAACATAGGTGTTTCCCCTTACCTAAATAATCACCTTTAATTCAAAATCGACAAGAGTTGACATCCTCACTAAAGATCCACTCAAATCACTCAAAGTGTTTAAGGTTCAAAATTAAGCACTCAAAAGTCGAACATGAAAAGTTAATCCCATAGGCTTGCATGAAAATCAAATCTCCACCACTATAAAATGAAATGATACACAGATCAAAAAGTCTTTAAAAGGGTTGTAACGGGGCTTAGGTTAAAGGTATGGATGAGGCTGATTTAGAGGGTTAGAATCGAGATTGAATTGACAATTTACTTAACTAGAAAAATAAACTAATCCTGAATAATTACATCAATTGAAAACTTGAAACACTAATAACACGAGCTTTTTCTCAGAATGTGGAATTAATTGCTTAAGCTTAAACAACATAGAAATAATAATGAATAACTTTCCAACTTTTTTTTAAATAAGAATTTACAATAATAAGAAAGAACTTTAACAACTAAAATATAGAACATAGTTAGGCAACTGCTCAAAATTAAATCTCGACAAAAAGGGAGTCAAGAAAATGGGGCGAACAAGTTAATAACGGGATTTCGGTTAATATTAGTGGGTGAGTCAATAAACGGTTTGCTAAGATGAAAGAGGTTCACTAAGGGTTAATTGTGAGGGTAGGCTTTTAGTGGAGTAAGTGGGTTAAATCCTAAGTGTCTTTATCATCGTTGTATATCAACTCAATGATGTGGTCTTGACATGTATAATCGAAGCAAGTTCTAGAATAACAAATCAATGTTGACACACTCATAATCAATAAAGTGAGCAAGAAAAGAATGTATGCTCTAAAAGGCTCAAAATCTCACAAAAATTATGGGTTTTTGATATCAACTTTGTAAATTTTAAACTTCAAAGTAATAATTAGATTCAGGTAGACAACCTAACAAAATTTTAATTTTTGAAAATAGACTCATCATGTTTGATTCTCTAGTCTCCTAAAGTTTAAATCATCACTGCACAATTATCAATGACTTAATCCAAAACATATCAATAAAAATCATGACTCAAAGGAAATTTCATTCTAATAGTAAAATGAGAAAATTACTTAAGAACAAGACATAATTCAGGGATTTGAGAATAATGCAAAAAGTTAGGAACTTTTTCAAAATAAAATTCACCCCCCACACTTAAGATGTACATTGCCCTCAATGTACAAAGATCTATATGAAATCATAAGAGATAGGGAGAGGTGAAACTTCCTAAATTTTGGATGGATTTCTTGAGTTGGAAGTGTAGAAATTTGATTCGGAGGTGAAAGATAAGTTGGAGGAGGCGTCTTTGGTGGTGGTGTGGTGGCCGCCAACAATCTCTGCGCTAGATGAAGAAATTGGGAAGCTCGTGAAGAATTAGCCAGGAAATAATAATAAAAATTCAGAATATATGAATTATATATTTAAAGAAAAGAAAGATAAAAAGAAAGAATGTAAAAAGTAAAATAAAATTAAAAGAAAAGATTAATGGACTGAAAAGTCCTTATTGTTAGATGGTTCGTGAGGTGGGTGTGATTTCTAAGGCGTGGTGTGGTGATTCCCTAACAGCCTTTAGAACCTAAATCAAAGAAAACAAAATAAAATAGACTAAATTAAGTATAAAAGAAATAAAGAAAAGGAAAATAAAGGAGAAGGGAAAATAAAAATAAAAATTAAATAGACTTAAATGTCATTGGCTTGGCGGTTTAATGAAGCGACCGGCAAGAACTTATGTAAATCGGTCTCGCACTGGGAGACTGTGCTATTGTCTGTTTGCTTCTTCGACATGGTAATGTTGGCCTTGCCTTTGGGCATTGAGTGATAGTGGTAAGGATGGTGAAAGAAAAATTATGGTGGCTAGTGTTGAGAGAAAAGGAGTTTGGTGAGGAAAGTGTGAAGAAAAAGGGGTTTATATAGGAATAGGGGTCTGATGAATTCCCACACCCGTGTACCTTGGGCATGTTGAGTCATATGGCCATATCGCACGGCCGTGTTGTGCTTCGTTCGTTTCTCTTACGCCTGTGTGCAGGTCGCCACGCCCGTGTTAATAAAGTAGTGTCGGCCACGGCCGTATCGTACGGCCGTGGTGTTTAGTCAGAGCCCGTGGCTTGAAGATATTTTTCGTCCTGTTTTGTACTATCTCTGCCATGCCAGTACAGAAATCCGTGGTGTCCACACGACCACGACCACGCCCGTGTGCAAGGTCGTGTGTATGGAAATCTATGTTTCACTAATTCGGTTAGTTTGTAGTTAGTTACCGTAAGTAAAAATGAAAATAAAAATATGAAAATTAATGAGGTTAGTGCTCGGGTTGCCTCCCGAGAAGCGCTTGTTTAAAGTCTTAAGCTAGCCTTACCTCTCATTCGCATAATCATGGCGGTTGAAGGAGTTGAAAATCCTTTCTCATGCTATCATTTCTATTGTCGATATATAGTTCGAGTTAAGTAGCGTTTACTTTAAATGTGTCGAATATAGGATTACTTATCTCGACTGTTCCGTATGGGAAGACATTGAGTACCTTAAAAGGGATTTCTTCGCTTGTATTAAGGTCGGAAGGAGATATTCGAGGGTCTGTCTTATCTAATAATACCTGATCTCCGATATTAAATTTGTTTGTCCCACGGAGTGGCATTGGGTCTGCTTCGTGTATTCCTAATTTTTCCTTGAAATGTGTCTTCCACTCGTCTAGTTCATCGATTTGAAGCCGTCGTTCCTTGTGAGTTATTTCTTTGTTGTCATGAGGTATAGGATTTGGCTCAGTTGTGTAGTTTCGTGGTGCTTCCTGAAAAGAAGGTTCAACCGAATGGTCAGTAATAGAATTTATTTTCTCACCTTGATTACTTGATATCCTAGTTGAGTCAAGAGCCTGAAGAGTAATTGGTTCATCACCTATACGAAGTATGAGTTCTCCTATACCAATATCAATTTTAGTTCTAGCAGTTGCTAAAAAGGGTCTTCCTAAAATTAAAGGAATATTGTTGTCCTCATCCATGTCTAAAACGACAAAGTCTACTAGGAATATGAATTTGTCAATTTTCACGAGTACATCTTCAATTATACCCCTAGGAATTCTAATCGTTTTATCAGCTAATTGAATGCTCATCCTAGTTTGTTTAGGTTTCCTTAGACCTAGTTGTTTAAACATTTTATAAGGCATAACATTTATGCTTGCCCCTAAATCAGCTAAAGCGTTATCAGCAGATAAACTACCAATTAAGCACGGAATTGTAAAACTCCCTGGATCTTTTAGTAGTTTATTTTGCAACATTGTTGAGCACACTACATTTAGTTCCACATGCGACTCTTCGTCTAACTTCTGTTTGTTTGTTAAAAGCTCTTTCACAAATTTCCTTGAATCTGGCATCTGCAAAAGAGCTTCAAGAAATGGTAAATTAATATGTAATTTCTTTAAAAGTTTAAGAAATTTACCGAATTATTCATCTGTGTTGTCTTTCTTCATCGCATTGGGGTATGGTATACGAGGTTGGTACTCTTTAATTACTGGTTTTGGTTTGTCATGGCTTACTTCAACATTGTCTTCCTCTACCACATTCTCTTGCCTTAAATTGGGCTCATCTAACCCTTCATTATCATGAGCTATTATGGCTTGAAGTTGCTCCTTTGGGTTTGTTTCAGTGTTGCTTGGCAAGCTGCCTTGTGGTCGTTCTGATATGATCTTGGTGAGTTGTCTTAACTGGTTCTCGATCCCTTGAATCGATGCTTGTTGATTTTTAAGTGTTGTCTCGGTGTTTTGGAAACGAGTTTCTGACACCGCGATGAATTTTGTCAACATCTTTTCAAGGTTCTGCTTCTTCTCTTGTGGGTAGGTTTGCTGTTGGAAGCCTGGGAAGGGTTGTTGTCTTTGGTTTCCTTGACCACCCCATGAGAAATTGGGGTGGTTCCTCCAACCTGGATTGTAAGTATTACTATAAGGGTTATTTTGAGGTCTAGAATTATTACCCATATAGTGAACTTGCTCGGTTTCAGCGCTAGGGTTGTAAGGTGGATATTCTGTATTGCTCATCCCTCGTCCATTCATCTCGCATTGCATAGCTGGATGTACCTGCGAAGAACCACATAAACCATCAATCTTTTTATTTAACATATCTACCTGGTTTGATAGCATGGTTACTGCGTCGAGGTTGAAAACACTGGCGGCTTTCGTTGGCCTTGTCCTTGTGACTTGCCACTAATAGTTATTCAGTGACATCTCTTCTATAAACTTATAAGCCGCTTTGGGGGTATTGTTATTCAGGATTCCGTCGGCAGCTAAATCAATCAACTGCTTGGTTGAGGGGTTTACACCATTGTAAAAGGTTTGGACCTATAACCACAAAGGTAACCCATGGTGTGGACACCTTCTCAATAAATCTTTGTATCTTTCCCATGCATCTAAAGTGTCTCTAAATCCATCTGCACAAAAGAAGAGATATCATTCCTCAACTTAGCCGTTTTAGCCGGCGGAAAATATTTTAGCAAAAATTTTTCGGTCATTTGTTCCCATGTAATGATTGATCCTCGTGGTAACGAGTTCAACTACTGTTTACCTTTGTTCCTCAACGAAAAAGTGAACAACCGAATGCTAATGGCGTCATCAGAAATACCATTTATTTTGAATGTATCGCAAAATTCTAGGAAATTCGCCAAGTGATTATTTGGATCTTCAGTTCAAAATTATTTGCAGCAATAGCAGGTCTAACAATACTTGACTTAGTTCCTGTTAAATTAGGTTTAGCATAACCATACATGGTACGAGGAACAGGATTTTGATTCATCGGATCTGCGGCAACCACAGGAGGTAGCGGATTGTTATCAGCCATCTCTTCGGTAGTATTAGTTTCATCCTCTTGCTCTTCTTGTATGTATTGTAGGCTTCTCCTTATTTCTCTTCTGTTTTTGCGATCGGTACCTTCTATATCGCTGTCAAAAATCAAGGGTCTTGAGGGTTCCTTCTAGTCATAAACTAGAAAAACCTATTAGAAGCAAAGAAAAGAAAAGAAGAATTAGAAAAATAAAAATAAAAAATAAATTATAAATAAAAAATAATGGCTAAAGTAATAAAAATCAAGTGTTCCTAATATCTTAGTCCCCGGCAACGGTGCCAAAAACTTGATCGTGTCAGAAAGTCTTAAAATTTATATAATGAATGATCGAACCTAGAAACTAACTTATGACAATGATTAAGGCAAGCACACCTATCATTTGGTAGTATAGCTATGGCAAGACCAGAAATATCGTATCCTCAATGACCAATAGTACTAGTAATTACTATCCTTTTATTATGTAGCCTAAGAATTAAGGGAATTGTTGTTTAATCTAAAACTAGCTGACTACTAAGCTAAAGATGCTAAGACACAGAGAATGAATTGGGAAAAATACTTTTGGGAAAAACCAATTGATTAAGACAATACTCGAGGAAGAATCCACCTAGACTTCACTTGTTATTTAACTCTAAACCAGACGATTTATTCACTTGACTTGATCCGTAGGATTCCCTAATTTATATTAATACCTCTCTCGAGGCTACTAACGTCTAACCCTAGGTTGATTAATTAAAATCTCTTTCTAATTAAAACCCCAAGAATTGCATTAACTCGATTTATGGAGTCCCATATTAGGTTTGACCCTAATCCGGCAGATTTTTGTCATCCTATTTCTAGGGTTGCGATCAACTCCGCTTAACTATGCTAGATCTACTCTTAAACATAGACTTTTGGTCCATGCCTAAGCACATCAATACTTGAATCAATATCTTGAAATATCAAAGCAAGAATTAAGAACACATAATTAAAAACAAATCAAGTATTTATCATATAGTTCAGAAAACAATAACAAGATCCGTCTTAGGTTTCATCCCCCTCAGGTATTTGAGGGGTTTAGTTCATATTTATAAAAGAATACATCTTAGAAGAAAGTATAAAACAAAACATAAGAAAAACCCTAAAACCCCCTGAAGGGAATTGAAGAGAAGATATTCCGTTTTGAGTATGGTTCCGGCTTCTTGAAATAAATCAACTGGCTGTCTTCGAGTAAATCCTACAATTTGGGTCTCTCTGGCTTGGCTCCTCGGCCTACCTGAACGCCCCACTTTTGGGTCACACTTAGGGTGTTT
This sequence comes from Gossypium australe, assembly GCA_005393395.2. NCBI lineage: Eukaryota > Viridiplantae > Streptophyta > Magnoliopsida > Malvales > Malvaceae > Gossypium > Gossypium australe. Next base: position 128,683,935 of record CM016624.1, on the reverse strand, counting down.
ATATAGGCTTTCGGAATGTCTTTCTTTGCCCCTAAGCATCCTAATCCGAATGGAATTAAAACAGGTCACGGTAGGGACACGCCCGTATGGCACGCCCGTGTAAATCGAGCTTAGGCCGTGTTCGGGTCTGCTAAAGAAGCACGGCCGTATGGCTCGGGCCCACGCCGTGTGAATTTAGTACTTTGGCCCATTTTCTTCGTTTTTGGCCCATTTCTCGTTTTTTTCATCTTCCGGTGCTCTTCTAAGTATAAAACATGAAATTAAAGGATTAGGAGCATCAAATTCCACAATTCAAGGAATAAATCATCCAAAAATATACTAAATGTGGGATTAAAATATGAACATATTATGGTTTATCAAGCACTCAGTAACGAGTATGTCCCGAAGCCGAAAGAATTTGTGGGGACAAGGTCTGCATGCGATATGGACAATTTTTTGTGGAGGATGAAAAACTACTTCAGTGCCAAAAGCATCGTGAATGATGCGGGAAAGGTAAATACTGCTTCATTATTTCTTACTGATATTGCGCGTTTATGGTGGCGAGGTAGGACCACAGATAAAAGGCAATGTGAGGTTGGGACGTGGCAAGAGTTCCAATGTGAGTTAAAGGGACAGTTTCACCCAGATTTTTCCAAGGAAGAAGCTCGGGCAAAGTTCTAATGGATAACGCAACGGGGCACAGTGGGGAAGTATGCTCAAGAGTTCAAGGAACTCATGCTCCAAGTTTTAGACGTGACCGAGAAAGAAGCATTGCTTGCTTTTCAAGAGGGATTGAAGCCATGGGTCAGATAGGAGGTGGAACAAAGAGGTGTCCAAAAGCTGTCGGAAGCCATGACGGTAGCGGAATCTGTGGTTAAGCTTGGCCTAGGGAAAGACAAGCTTGGGTCTTCCAAGTTCGAGGAAAAGGGCGTACGTGAAGAGGATCACAAGACATTGTTGATGGCAATGGCAACGGCGACAATGGTGGTAATAAGAAACCACGGGTTGGGAAGAAGAAACCCAAGAGGAAAAGGGACAAGCTGAAATACTTTCTCTGCGACGGTCCACACATGTTGAAGAAATGTCTGAAGAAATCCGCGCTTAAAGAGAAGCAAGTGGATAAGGTCTTGGGACTTGGTTCGAGCGCAAGGGGTGTCGAAGCCAAGGAGGCCGAAAGCGAGAAGAAGTTAGTTGAGTGCTTATTGTGTCATGGTCCGCATAGGTTGCAGAAGTGTCCGAGGAAGTCTGTCATCGAAAGGAACGATGGAGCAAACAAGGAGCCCAAGAAGCTTGGTTCGAACAAGGGAAAAGCCGAAGCCAAGAGGGCAAAGAGGAACAAGTCTGTCATCGAAGGGAACGATAGAGCAGACAATGAGCCTAAGAAGCTTGGTTCGAGCAAGGGAAAAGTCGAAGCCAAGAGGGCAAAGAGGAGTAAAAAGAAGTGAGTAAAGTGCTTCTTGTGCCGTGGTCCGCATGAGTTGCGGAACTATCCAAGGCAAGTCGTAGTCAAAGAAAAGGCAACGTCCGAGCATGGTGAGTCGTTGGAGGGGCTTCCACCCAAAGAAGAGGTGAGTTTGTCATCGAACTTAGAGGAAGGAGTTGTGATGAAAATAGTGAAGCTGGGACCAATGATGCTCAAGTCGAGTGAAGTGTCGGAGTTGGCCGAGTCATCGACAAGGCTTCCACTTATGGGAGAGGTGGGTGATGCATCAGACTTCAAGGGGAAAGAAACGATGCAAGAGGGATAGTTGACCCAAGTAAATGCAAAGTTACATTCCGAACACTCTGCTAGTGTATTGCACTCTAACTTGTTGACTTGGCAAGAACGTAGGGGCCCTTTTGAAATTCTTGAGCAAGGAGGCCAAGAGACTATAGGCAAAACAAAGCCAAGTGTTGTGAATCACGAGGATTCTGTTCGAGGGAAGTTAGAATGTGGGCAAGAGAGTAACATAACTCCTTGGTTTCAAGATGTACAAACGAGTAGGATGGCTCGAGTTAAGAAGCGACAGAAGCCGAGGTAAAAGTCCCGAAGGAAGGGAAAAGCTAAGGCGTCAAGACGAGATCAAGGTGAATCAAGTCAATTCCATTCGGAAGTCGCAACGAGGGCATTGTGAGAATGGGTGGGGGAGAATGTCACAGGTTAGAGTTTAAAGCTCGTGACCATCGCACCAAATACATCCGATGGAGGTCTATTATTTAGATGAGGATCATTTGGCCCACGAGAACTGGCCCGATTTAAGGAACTGTTGGAGAAGCCTGTCAAATTGAAGCCTGGTTGGCCCGATAGCGAAGATATGACAACTTAGGCTGATTTAGTAACTAATCTTAGAAGATAGAGGGAATCATATCTTGTAAAGATTAGATAGGATTTGATATGACATATCTTGTAAATCCCTTAAATCATTAGATATGGTTAATCTTGTCTGTCGATGTAAATGTATCTTGGCCGTCGATTTTGGGGGAGCTTAACTATAAACAGAGAGCCTCCCCCTCATTTGTACTTACTCCATTGCATTGTTTCATTATTCTTTGTGAATAAGAGAATAGAGAACATTTACTCAAACACTTTGTGTGCGTCCCTTTCTGTTGTTCTTTTGGTTGCTTCTTTTGGCATAAATCGCTTCTACTCTATAGTTGGTGCCTTGGAGGAGTTCTTAAAGAATCCTTACTTTTGGGGGTAAAGGCTGACTTAGGCGAGTTTTGACAAACAGATTGCCTAAGGCCGCACGGATTGCGAGACGAAAGGTCTAGCCTCGTGACACTAGTGTCATAGGGTTAGAAGTTTAGTTTGGCAAACCGCGTGGTCTTAAGCGATTTTTTTGCTTCAAATTCGCTTAAGTCAACCTAACTCTTGAAAATTGAAAATTCACAAAGGAAATTCGCTAATATGCCGAACTACAAAAAAGTTACAAGACACTACAGCAAAACAGACTTTTAGCAGCGTTTTTTAGGCTTTTAGCGGCGTTTATAAGCGTTTTTTTAGGCTTTTAGCGCTTTTATCACAAATGCCGCTAATTTGTATATATTTGCAATAGAAAATTTCTCCAATATCATTCCCTTCTGCATTAAACCCAACCAAAAACAGCAAATGTAGCATATAATTCTAACCCAAAACAGTAAATGTAGCATAAAAATCCCACCAAAAGCATTAATTCTAAATGATACTTCAAATTCAATAGAAGATATATGATATAAATTAATAAATGAAGTATAACTGAAAATATTCTTACAATAATGTTAAATGTAACAATGTTAAAAATAATTTTACAACGAGAAAATAAATGTCTAAGATGGCGGCCTTTGCGACTGCTGGAACATCTTCATCATAGTCTGAAGCTGTAGCTGGAGTTCATCATACTTTCTGTTCTGCTCTGCCTCCCTCGCTACTGCCTCCGCTTTAAGTTGAGAAATTTGCTCAACCGTGCTCGAGTGCATCTGAGCTATCTGGTCTTTTAACCTTTGAACTTCAGCTTGAGATTAACTTCCAGAAGGCATGTATTGTTAGGAGTCGGATCCAAAATATTGGGTCGGGGCAACACCAGATCCTTGAAATCGAACCCGACCATACCTTTCAGGACCCAAAACATCAGTAATAATTCTGTTATCAATATCCTCAAGATTAACAGAACTATCAGTCGAAGCAGCCGCTTCATACTCTGCCTTTTTCTCCTTTAGTTTCTCCTAATAAATCAATGAAAGAGTTGGAAACGAAATATATAATAAGAAGGAATGCAACATAACTTAAAATTATTAATTTAAAACAACTAACGACGAATTAAACTATTATAATTAAACATTATAAATATTTATAATAAATCAAATTTTATTAAGTAAATATACCATAATTTCTCCAGCTTCGGATGTCATCGGAAATCCATCTTTCTTCCTATGCGTAATGTCAAAAAGTTGAAGGCGTCCAACTTTTTGACCAGACGAGACTTCCTACAGTGTAGTAGTAAAAATATAATTTAATAGTATAAAGTCATTAATATTTGACAGAATTAATAAATTATAATACCTCGGCCTTAGCTACACAAGCAAAACTTTTTGACCCTGCCATGTGCGTGAATTTTTGTTTCTGCCTGCTGCTTGTTCCAACTCACTCACGGTCTTACATAATGAAATGATTATTACGTATATAGTAAATACTATAAACCGAAAAATTTATAAGACTTTAGAAGTACGTAATACCTCTCATTTCTTTGAATTCCAGAATCTAACCGCATCTTCCCATTGGTACCTCAACATTCCCGGCGGGACATTTCGCAATTTTTCTTCGAGGCTTATGTCTTTCTTAAAATATTCTTTTTTCAAAGTGCTTTTATGGTCTCTCCATTTTTTACCCAATGTCTTCTTGATATAGTCATCGGAGACCTCTAAAGCAAATCTCTCCTAAAAAAACATAAGTCCAGAAAGCAAATATAAATGAAACTTAAACCAAAGTATTATAAATTACATTCACCCTTTTGTTACCTTAATATTATCAAGAGCTTGATTTTTGTTGATATCAGGCATGTGATGCCATGATTTGTAGTTGATGGGCAACATATTAGCATTTCATGCTATAATGCCCAAATATCCTGCTAAAAGTCGAGCTTCAAATCCAACAGGCTGGCCATGACTGTTTATCCTTACTTTGACACGCTCGACAGGATTTAAGTCGTATAAATCTTTAAGCAGCGTATGTCCCCGACCTCTGCGCGTCCCACCACTTTCAGGTGAAAAATGATATATTATTATTATATTAAAATTAAAAAATGAATCTATAATAAAAGTCAACATGCATGTAAAATAAACTTAACATTACTTTGAAATTCTTCAAGCTCTTCAACTGTCTCCGGCACATTCGAAAATCCAACAGCTGTTTGCTGTTCACTATTTCCTTCTTCCGAATTTGGAGTATTCTGGACAATACTTAAATCTCGTAATCATCTTCTACGCATTTTTCCTGCAATACACATAAAATAGTTGAAATCTTAGTAACAAATAACAACAATAATAGTACATATAAAATAATTAAGTTATATAACATGACCAAGATTAAAATTATAATATTACATATAAATAAAAAATCATAAAATCTTACTACATCATAATTCGTAAATATCTTCGCCCACATCCTGACGAACCCATTGAAATTGTGTACTAGTACTAGGGATATTTTCATTTAAGTTTTGTTCTGGAAAAGGCAAAGTTTCTGATCTTTCGACGATGTCATCTCTACTGCCATTGCCCATGTCAAACAAGTCTCTAGGGGTGTTCCAGAGTACAACGTACCAACCTTCATCAGTTGGATCTTTTGAGTAAAAAACTTGTTTCACTTAAGAAGAAAATACATACGGCTCGTCCATCAATTGTTCTGTGAATCAATCAATAGAAATTCACCATTGTAAAACCATATTGATCATTTTTAATTCCGCGAGTAGTATTCACATCAGCCCAATCTCCTCGAAATAAGAAAACTTTCATCTGCCATAATAATCCAACTCAATTATGTCAGTAAGAAGTTCGTAATACTCCACATTCCCCTCGACAGGATTACTGTCCCTAGCACTAGCATAACTTGTAATTGAAGAATTAACAACAATTTCACAATTTTGGGTTCTCCTCAATCTCTCGCGATACTTTGTATGAAATCTGAATCCATTGATGAGGAAGGCACTATATCTTTTCACTATTCTATTTGGACCTTTGAAAGCCATTTAACTTCGTCATTTACTTCATTCTGACTCCAAACCTATTGAATCGAAAGTAAATTGAGTAATTATAAATGTTATGAGAAAACATTATTACTTGTCAATGAAAACTTCAATTGCATACCGTTTGGCTTAACCATTCATGAAATGATTCTGTGAACAACTTATTAATTTCTTGTTGCTGTAATCTTCGGGACCGTGAACGAGCTCTCAATATTTGTTTGTACTCACTATGTTAAAAAAAGGTTTACTTTGTTAGAAGACAAACAAATTATAATTGATTAATATTTATCAAATTCTAGAACTTACTTGCGTAATGGTTCCATTGAATCGTGATGAAAAAGAACATATCGATGTGCTTGGACCCACGATCTATCATCTAATTCTGTAATTTCAACTTTGCCGATTGGTTCTCCGAAACTTTGAAATAAATAAGTTTCGGCCAAGTTATGATCTGTGAGCCCAGCATTTCTACATGGTCTGTTCATTCTTGTTTCAACATCTTCCAAATACCTTGAATAGAAAGTCATACATTCCTCTGTCAAGTAGCCTTCAGTAATTGATCCTTCCGGATAACGCTTATTGCGACAGTAAGACTTCAATTTGGATAGGAACCTAAACACGATATACAACATTATCAAAAGTTGCAACTAAAGGTATTGAGGTGAATGAAGGAATAATTTACAAATAAATTAAGACCTTTCTATGGGATACATCCATCGATAGAAAACGGGTCCACCAAGTATTGCTTCACGAAGGAGATGAATTAACAAGTGCACCATAATAGTGAAGAAGGAAGGCGAGAAGATCTTCTCTAGATTGCATAAAGTTAATGCGGCTCGATCTTGTAGTGTCTCAAGTTCTTGAACATCCAAAACTTTGCCACAAATGCCTTTCATTATATTGGATAGTTCAATTACACAAGACGTCACCTTTTTCGACATACAACACCCCATAGCAACTGGCAGTAAGTCTTGCATCAAGATGTGATAGTCATGTGATTTTAAGGCATATAGTCTTTGATTTTTAAGACTCACACATCGAGATATATTTGATGCATACACATCCGGGACCTTTATATCCTTCAACACCATACAGAACACTTCTTTCTCCATCTTCGACATTGAAAAAATAGCATGCGGCAATCGATATTTCCTATTCGGAAGTGCTTGGGGATGAAGCTCACGCCAAATTCCCAGGTGAACTAAATCAAGTCGACTCTGAAGATTGTCTTTCGATTTTCTATCGACATTCAAAATAGTCCCAATGATGTTCTCACAGATATTTTTCTCAATGTGCATGACATCAAGATTATGTTGTAAAATGTGATGCTCCCAATAAGGCAACTAAAAAAATACTTCTTTTTTTCCACAAGTCCGCATCATTAGGATCATCCTCTTCATCAGATTCATCCTTTGATCTTCTATTTATTTACGTGTTGGGCGGTTGATTCATCTTCCCATAAATGAAATTCATATCTTTTAACATGAACAAGATTTCAGATCCACCGGTCTGCGAAGGAGCTTCTCTGAACTCTTCAGTACCGTCAAACTGAGTACTCTAAAATCTAAATCTATGATTTTTCGGTAACCACCGACGATGTCCCATGTAAGAGAACTTCTTCCTATTATATAACCATTGCGAACATGTTTGCGCAGCACAACAAGGACAAGCATAACGTCCCTTGGTACTCCAACCAGATAAATTGGCATAAGCCGGGAAGTCATTAATAGTCCACATCAAAGCTGCACGTAAATTAAAGTTCTCCTTTCTCAGTACATCGTATGTCTTAACACCAGCCCATAATTGTTTTAACTCTTCAATAAGTGGCTGCAAATATATGTCAATATCTTTCCCGGGACCTTTCTCTCCAGGGATAATCATAGATAAGATAAATGATGATTGTTTCATGCAAACCCATGGAGGCAAATTGTAAGGAACAAGCACCACGGCCAAGTATTATACGCAGTGCTCATGATTTTGTAAGGGTTAAATCCATCAGATGCTAGCCCAAGCCTCACACTCCAAGGATCACTTGGAAAGCTTGGAAATTTGGAGTCAAATGATTTCCAAGCTAAAGAATCTGCAGGATGCCTTAACAATTCATCATCGGTTCGTCCATCCTGGTGCCACGTCATTGACTCGGCTGTCTTCGACGATATGAAAAACCTTTGAAGCCTTGGTATTAGTGGAAAATACTGTAAAATCTTAACTGGCTGCTTCTTTGACTGTGCATCGTTTTCATCCTCGTTACCATCTTCTGTATTTCTATTCATCCAACGAGATTGACCGCATACATGAAAACACTGTTGGTTTTTCCGGTCACCCCAATACAACATGCAGTCATTTGGGCAACTATGAATTTTGTTGTAGCCAAGGCCTAAATCCTTTATCAGTTTCTTCATGTCTTTGGAAAATTGAGGGATTTTCGCAAACGGAAACATTTCTCTCAAAAACTCTAACAGCATTGTCAAAGAGTTTCCGGTCCACCCTCCCAAACATTTTAAGTGAAAAAGACTAATACAGAAATACAGTTTTGAAAATTTTGATCCCTTATACAGTTCTTTATTCATTTCACCAAGTAACGTGTAGAACTTCGCCGCTTCTTCATTTGGCTGTTCATCAGGTACACTTCTTCCCCTTTTGGTGAAAGTATTTCCACCAAAATTATAATCATTGGTTGCACCCAAGAAAGCAATGCACATAAGGTGTTTAATAAATGCTCTCAAAAGTTTTTGATTACTCAATAACGAGATGTTTACAAATGAGGGGGAAGGCCTCTATTTATAATTGAGTTCTCCCAAATCCAGTGGTACAATTTAAATTACATCGATAGTCCAGATTAAGCCCATCCACAAGTTTGAGAATACTAAGGGATTTAAACATTGTACAATATCCTTTACAAATATTCACTAAAACAACTTCGGTTTTACTAGAGTGTTCCACTAGGCCACTAAAACTTTTAAGTATATGGGCTTCTACATGTGTTCTACGAATTGTGCCAATTCAAGTGAGTTAAATAAGCTTCAATTGATCAATTGACCTCCATAGTTGATTCTGTGCACAATGGTCATGGGCTTTGATCCACGGCTTGTGACATTAGCATGTGCTTTGCATTGGATTAATTATTTTTGGACTAAATTACAGAGTTAACATTTAAAGGCTACAATATATTTCAAGTTTCTCTACTCTATATATATTTGAAATTTAATCCTTATATTTTTAGTTTCAAGAATTTAATCCCTCCACTTTTTATAATTAAAAATTCAGTTGTAGTTGTTAACATTGTTAAATTTTTATTCTTCTCTTAAATTTGTAAAATTAAAAAATCTTTACTTAGTACTATGTGACAAAAAGAAGAAGAGTAGAATATTAATAGTGTTAGCAATTCTTTAAATTCATGTCAACATTTTAATAAAAATAAAGTATTTAGATTAATTAATAATAATTATAAACATTGAGGTGCTGAATTATGTCAAAAATTAAAATATAAAGATAAAATCTCAAGTTGAAATATAGTATAGGAATCAAAATTGAAATCTGATCATTTTTATATAATCTAAAAAATAAAAAAGTCAAAGTTGAAATTTAACCTTTATATTAATAATGAAAAGGCATAATGACTTTTTTAGCCTTCCAATTTTACAAAAAAAGTAATTTTAGACATTCATTTATTTTTTCGTCTTTTTAGCCCTTGAACTTATATTATTTATCAAGTTACCCCAAATTGGATGAAAAAGTTAACATTTGTTAACTTTGCTAAAGTGGCATGCACATGAATTGTTGGGTATATGTCTCGTTAGTAATTATTTTTTTTAGAAATTAAAGAAAAATCATAATTCTCTAAAGGTTTGAACGAATCTAAATCTATCTATATTATATTTAAAAAAAATTAGAGTAAACTACATAAATGATCGATTATTAAAAATTTTCGTATTAGATCATTCGACTTTAAAAAATTATAAAACATCACCCAACTTTTATTTTCATTCCATATAATTTTAATATCATATTATAATTTTAAAAAAAGGGTAATTACACCAATAGTCACTCAATTTGGGGTAGCTGACAAAACAGTCACTCAGGTTTCAATTCAGTCACTCAACTTTTGAAAAATAACAAATCAATCACTAACGTTATTGAAAAGTGACAAATCGATCACTCATTAATATTTTTTGTCACAGACTTAACGGGATAGCTGACGTGGCCAGTTAACTTGCCACGTTGGACAAATAGTTAAAGGGTCAAAAAAAAAAAAGAAAATATTATTGATTTAGGGTAAAAAGAGAAAGGACGGATTGGGTTTTACTTGTTTCTTTCTCTATGTCTTTCTTCTTTTTCTTCTCATCTTTCTCTTCACCTTTTTCTCCTTCAAACTCTTTCTGCTTATGCTTCTTTTCTGTTCTTCTTCTTCTTCTCTTCTTTCTCTTCATCTTCTTTTACCACCTCTTTATCCTTGTGTTTTCCTTCTTTCTTCATCTTCGCCTCCTTGTCTTTTTTTCTTTTTTTTTTCTCAGTGTTCTCATCATCTTCTTCATCTTTGTGCATCTTCTCCTTCTTCTCTTTCTTTTTCTCCTATTTATTCTTCATTTCCCTAACTTCGTTATATTTTGTTTTTCCTTATCCATCTCTTTATGTTTCTCCCCCTTATCTTCTTCATGCTTCGGCTTTTCTTTCTCCATTGATTTGGTCTTCAATTCAAGTTCGACCTCAACCTTCTCTTTTTTCTCATGGTTTTGGTCCATATCCTTCACATTCGTTTTGAAATATAGTTCTTCCTTATTCACCTTTTTTCCTCTACTGACAATCGATTCCAATGTACCTTGCAACTTAAAACCCTTTGCCACAAATTGAAACTTGAATGTAAGCTATAATCCAGTTATAATTATGCCTTGCAACTTAGAACCATCTACTGGTACGAAACATCAAATACCAGTAAATCCAGGCATAATTTACTGGTACCCTTTGCCATAGTTTACTGCAACGAGGCTGATGGCCAGTAAATCTATCGTTGGTATGAAGCTCCTTCCATTTTCTCTTCTTCTTTTCACATTCTTCTTTTATTCTTCTTATCCATTTATTCTTTATTTTTCTTTTTCTCTTCTTCTTTTACTGCCCAGGGCTGTTAAATAGGGCTGTTTAAATGATAGCTAGCCCACTGTTAAATGCCATGTCACTTTTCCGTTACATCTGTAACGAAAAATGGTTAAAAGGATTGATTTATTATTTTTCGAAAGTGGAGTGACTGAATTATAACCTGAGTGACTGTTTTACTAGCTACCCAAAATTGAATGGCTGTTGGTGTAATTTACCCATAAAAAAAACTTTTTTTAAACCCAAAACTACATTGTTTGGGTTATTTCCATCTCCAAAAATTTTACCTTCTCCATCTTTCAAACCTCCTTTTTGTAGTTTTTATCTCAAGTAGTGATTCCACCCTTTGCGTTTTCTACAACAAGCGCCCTACCACGAGACATTGCTTTTGTCGATCAAATTCCAATCTACTTTTTGGTACCGATGATTCCTTCACTCTCTTAACTTGAATAAATCTATAAGTCATTGTTTTTTTAATGATTTTTTTATTTCTTTTATCTTTTTTATCATAATAGAATGATGGGTTTTTACCTTTTTAGTTGTTTATATAGAAAAAAAAATTTATTAGATGGAATTTGGGTGTTGTAAGAAAATGTAAAAATGTAAGGGAGTCTTTAGATGGGAATGGAAGGAATAAAGAACTTGGAGAAAAATTTGCTTTATTTGATATTTTGGGATTAGAAATAAGGTGGAATAATGTAGAGTTTAAGGGATTTGAATCTGGTGTGAGAAAGGGTAATCATTAGAATTTGGTTGGATTTTATCTTGAGGATGGTTTTCTACTTGAAAGAAAAGATGCTTCTGCTTCGATTCCCTCAGAAGGGAACCGGTTGGCTAGATGAAGTAGGCGCAGTTGCAGCCGTGGGTTGGATCTATGGAGTAGTAGTAGGAGAAGTTGTAGGCGGCGATGATGTGGTCAAGGAACTCGCAGGAGTTGATGTTGGAGGCGATGATGAAAGTGATTTCGAAGGTGATGTCAACGGAGGAGCTAAAGAAGTCGTGTGAGGTTTCGCCAGAGAAACGATTGGAGTTGTAGTTGGAGATGGAAATAACCCAAAGAAAAAAGGTGTAATTTTGGGGGCTTTTTTTTTACCTAAACAATACAAAAAAATAAAATTAATAACTAAAATGGCAAAGCATGCTCATGAGATTATTTACCAAAATGATATGTTTGCTACAGTGTTTTACTGGTACCACAAATTAGCGACACCAGACTGAAATGTAATGATCTAAAATATTCAGGAACTTGATTTGCAAATTTTCCATTTTAAGTGGTTGCTGGAAAAAAAATGAAAAGGTGTTGCACAGTCGCGATACCAAACCTTAAATGTGGCTAATTGCCTTATAAACCCTCTTTATTTATTATTTTCTTTTTATTTCCCTTCAACTCACTATATTGTGGTTAAACAAGCCCTTAATATATTTTTGTAGTTAAATAAACCCTTAACTTATAATTTTTACTCATAAAAGCCCTTTATTTTAATATTAAAGTAAATATATTTTACCCATATTAAAGGGCTTTTTAGTATATTAGCCCTGCTAGACTATAAGTTGTTGAACCTGTCACCTGCATTGCAGAAATTGTTTGATTATTTTCAATGCATAAGAACCGATGAAAACATAGATGGGAGGCTAATATACTAAAAAGTCCTTAAACTATTATACTTTGTTTAAACAAGCTTTTATACTATTTTTGCAGTTAAATAGGCTCTCTCAAATTATGATTTTTACCCATGAAAGTCCTTAATTTTAATATTAAAGTAGAACTATTTAAAAAATATAAACTAATTCGCATTTTATGCTGATGTGAATTTGATGAGAATAGTTTATTAAATAAAAAATAAAATTTTAAAATTTCTTGAGAGTGCTTATATACATGACATTTTTAACTACTCTTTTGAAAATTTTGATTATTTTTTATATTTTATGTTGATGTTAAAGTGTATATAATTTTTATTGCATTAACAAGAAATTAAGATAAGAGCTTGAAATTCAAAATATATTTACTTTAATATTAAAATAAAGGGCTTTTATGAGTAAAAATCATAGATTAAGAGCTTATTTAACTACAAAAATATGTTAAGGGCTTGTTTAACCACAATGTAGTGAGTTGAAGGGGAATAAAAATAAAATAATAAATAAAGAGGATTTACAAAGCAATTAGCCACATTTAAAGTTTGGTGCAACCACACTATCAGGCGGCACCCTTTCACTTTTTTTAGCAGCCACTCGAAATAGAAAATTTGCATATCAAGTCCCTAAATATTTTAGATCATCACATTTTAGTTTGGTGTCGCCAATTTGTCACGGCACAAGCAAAACACTGTAGCGAACATACCATTTTGATAAATAATCTCATGGACATGCCATTTCAGTTATTACTTTTATTTTTTGTATTATTTAGATAAAAAAGCTAGTTTTGAGTTTAAAAATAGTTTTTTAATTATTTTATGATTAGTAAATTATGTTGAATAAAAATAAACGTTAAAAAAATAAGACAATAAGTAATTTAATGATTTTGGACTTTAAAAAATAAAAGGATAAATCGGGTGATCAGTATGAAACTTTTTAAAGTAGGGTGATCTGATAAAAAAGTTTTTAATAATTAGGTGATTATTTATGTAATTTATCTATTTTTATTGACTAATCATTTTTTTATCATTAATTAGAGACAGAGCCCAACTCATTTCGATAGAAAACAAACAAGATAAAATTATAACACAAATAATCAAATAAATAATTCAACTAATTAAAAAATAAAATAAATCACATTCTTTTTATGATGCAATTCTTATCAATAACGACATGCATTTTTTTTATTTTATCAATAATCATAAGCTTTTTTTCCAAAATTTAAAAAAAAATTATATATTTTTATTCTTTTTTCGGATTAAGAGGGTAGTTGGTTTGCAAAATCAATGGTAATGTATGATTCTAGTGATCTGATTAGCTTGTTTAAATATTAAAACAACTACAAGAAAATAAATTATTTTCGTGAATTGAGTACCGAAATTGTATTCGGTTAAATGAAATAAATAGGGTGATATAATGTTTTAAGTAATTTTATATTCCGATAATGGGATGTAATAAATACTTTGAATCAAATACACTTAAATGGGTCCTTTTATTAAAAAATTATGTACATAAATGATCAATTTTGAACTGTAAACATCGGTGATGTCATTTTCATTGACCTTGTCGCCTCCAATTTTAAAGAAAAATAAATAAATTTGTTGGGCGCCACTTTTGCCATTCGTGTCATCAAATTAAAGTATAATTATATAAAACGTTTAGGACCTGATGAAGCAATTACTCTTTTTAAATTGGAGGGAAAAGACATGACGTCAATCTTATGACGGCGCCCAATTAAATACTTTTAAACTTTTTGTCTATTTACCTGTTAGGTTTGTCTCCTTTTGAAATTAAATTTAAATAGCCCTTAAAGAATATAAGTAATTTAAAGATTCTTACTTTTTACTTGAGGAAAATTCTTGAGGGATATATTTAGTAATTTAAATAATAATTTTGTATAGTTTTTTAAGTGTATGTTCTTAAAAAATAATAAAATTTGGAAAAGATTTATTTTTGTTATTCTTGTATTCTTTAAGGGCTATTTAAATTTAATTTCAAAAGGGAATAGACATAACATGCAAATAGACCAATAATTTAAAAGCTTTAATTGATGCCCACATTTCTCATCCAATCTAAAAAAGGTCATTGCTTCATTAGGTCCCTGAACTTTTTTTATAATTATACTTCAGTCCGGTGATATCAATGACAATGACGGCACCTAACAAGATTATTTGTTAAAAAAATTAGAGGCGGTGACACCAATTGTAATGATGTCACCGACGATTATTGTTCAAAAAAGGTTATTTAAGTACATAATTTTCAAAGTAAGTTATTTTTATAAATAATAAAAAATTTGGGTATTTTTATAAAAAACCCCCACCTAAATGATATAAAATTGTACTTGGTATAAAATAAAATAAATATAAATTAATGGAAGTCCAAATTACAAATTGATCCTCTTGCGGTACAAAGAAAAATTAAAAACAGCGTTGATTCCCTTCCGCACATGGTTTTCTTGTTTTCCTTTTAGCAGTCAGTCGCCGACTTGGTTTTCTCTTCTTTCTTACATATATAAAAGGAAAGACTTTTCATTGCTTCTCACCAAAAAATCCTTTTTTTTTCTTTAAATCTATCTCTAAAAGAAAAAAAAAAAGAAGAAGCTTAAATTCTGTGAAAAATGGTGGAACCTAAGAGCAAGATTGAATCGATAAGGGAATGGGTCGTTGATCACAAGCTTAGAACTGTTGGTAAATTCTTTTCTTCTTCAGTTTTCGCATGGATTTTTTTTTAAAATTAGTGAGGGTCTTAATGCTTTTTTTTTTTTTTTGAACAAAAGGGTGTCTGTGGCTGAGCGGTATTGCGGGTTCTATTGCTTACAATTGGTCTCAACCTGGTATGAAAACCAGCGTTAAAATTATTCACGCTAGGTAAATCTTGCTCTCTTTTTTTCCCCTTCTTTTAATTTCGGATTATTTCTTTATAATTTTGCTTTATTTGGGTTTCTGAAATTATGATTCATTTATGTTGTTTTGACAAATCTGTATTCGGAAGTAACGAAAATTTGCCCTTTGTCTTGGTGGCTGGAAGATTGAAGGGGTTTTATTTATTGTTCTTTTGCAAATATTGCTCTTGTCTTTCGTTTTGATAATTTCACAGAGGTTCAAAGCATCATTGTCTTATAGTTATTTTGGGTTTTTAAACTTGTGTGATTATTTGTGTTTCTAGCTGTTGGTTTCAATTAGATGAGGCTAACATCTCCATCACCAGTGTTAAATGATTTAAATTATTCTATATTAGGCCTCAACTGATTGGGATCTTATACCTATATATATATATATATATATATATATAAATATATAGGTATCCATATTGTTAGTAAGATATGAGAAGAAATTTGGGAGCCCTTCATGAGGTCTAAGGTTTCAACTATTTCTTATGGAATAGAATCAGAGCTATGGTGGTGTGCTATTTTGCAGAAGGTTTCTAACATCCAATTAATTGGCCTTTAAGAAGAGCTAAAAGACTATCTTTTTAAACGATGAAAAACCATTAGAGTGAGTTTAGTTTAGTTTATCATAAATGTAGTCTTTTGGGATATATGTTGAAAATATCCTGCCCTTTCACTTCTGTTTTTGGTTGAACTTCAATTTGATTCTTCAAGTTTAGTTGAAGATCATGTGCCTAACAAGGAATAAAATTGGTTGAGAAGAGAGGGTCTCTTGACATGCACAAGTTGGATGCCTCTTCAAGCTTGTCCTCGACTCTTATTTTACACCGATGAGGTCTCGAGGTTTTGGCTTTGATGGCAAGGCTGATGCCTTGGGAATTTTGAGATCTTAGGTTCAATTAGTTTGACATAAGTTCATAGGTTGAGTCGGGGCTGCATTGTTGAAACTGACTTGCATTTTTTGATACTGACCTTGTAAACAGCATTCCAGGATTTACACCCTGGGTTTTTACATATTGTGCCTTGTTAACTCATTGCTCTCTGCCATCAATTCAGGTTGCATGCGCAAGCCCTTACGTTGGCAGCATTAGCCGGTGCTGCAGCTGTGGAATACTATGATCATAGGAACAGAGCCAAAGCTGATCCATATGCAAAGTTCCTTCCGGCCGATGGATACTCGCACAAGGATTAGAAGACTTGGATAGGCGTTTAAAGTCTGTAAACATACTCGGTTTAATAAAGGTTTTTTTTTATTTTTTCTTTTGGTTGTGTATAGAGGCATTACGTTTGCCCCTTCACATCACATTCTTTTCAACTGTTCCCCCTCTAATATACCTGTGGTATAGTGGAGTTTGATACAGAGAATTTACAGAAAAGAATAGCCTTCTTTAGCAGCAGTGATCTGTTTTTGTTTGCCCATGACACGTGGGTGATTATATTTCTGTTTATCTATATAAATATGATATTAATATCATATACATAATCTCGGTTTGGCTCGAGATGTATGATCATCTAAACCTAAACTTATTTCAGACTTGGCTCAAGATATATCATCATCTACAAACATAAGTGGAATTAGAATCAAAATCAACATTTGAAGATAAATTTTTATTTATATATTAAGTCATTTGGTGAAAATAGTTATAGAAAATTTTGCTAAATATTTTCAACCGACTTGTAAACGTACATGTTTTTGAGTCAATTTTCTGAACTCTTTTATACAAGACTGAGAAATTGTATAGATACTTAAAGAGGAAGTTTTACCGATATTCGGGAACTTTTACCCAAATAAGTCTATTTTTACCAATAAAATATATATTTACTCATACAAGTCTACTTTTACCTGTGTGCATTGTGAGTTGTGAGATTTTTATTGATACAAGTCTACTTCAATCATACAACTTTACTTTTATCATGTTTCCAACAACTAGAAATTATTCTCAACTAGGTGTGTTCATAGTTCGGTTAAAACTGAATTAACTGATTAAATTAATCTAATTCGGTTAATCGATTGGTGGTCAAATTTAGTTCGATCAGACATCGGTTAATGATTTTTTGAAATTTAAGTTATCAGTTAACTCGGTTCGAAACTGGATAATTAATCAAAATAAATCATATGTATTATATATAATATATATCAGCCCACCTGGGCACTCCCCAACCCAAGCCCCACTATAAACCCAAATACTCAATCCAAATATAGATTTATAAACCCAACCCAAGTCAACTTAATAATTAATTTAATTATAAAATTAACTTACATTACATAAATAATTTAATAGAAAATCCATAAAAACTAAAAACAAAATGCGGAATACCCCTAATTCCTAAATATACAATCCTTAATTTGAAATCTCCCAAAATAAAAATTTTTCTAGTGCCAACTACCGACAGCCCGGCATGCTTACCAATCACCACCATCCGAGGAGATAGTTTCAAAATCTCCCAAATCACCCTCGTTCAAAATCGTGCTTCCTCCCCATCGTTTTTAACCTTAAAATACGAAATCAAAAACCCCTTTAACCCTTGTTAGAAAAAAAAAAAGCCTAATCCATCCAAATCCATTAGTTTGGAACCAAATTCAAAGATCTTTCTGTCTAAGCCTTGCGTTTCATTTGGCTTTTTTGATTTATAAGTTTGATTTTCTTTGATATGTGGGGGTTTTTTCTTTTATTCTCTTGCTTTGGTTTGATTTTTATACTTTTTTTTTTGAAATTACTGACTGATATTATTATTGATAGGATAATAGCAACCAGATAACATTCTTGGAAATGAAATTTTGAAAATAGTTTCCTATTCCTATTGGCCACTTCAAACGGTGCCATAATAACTGAAAAGTAAAGTAAACATTAAAGTAAAAGAAACAAATATCTAAGAGAAAAACGAAACGGCACTACTAATTAACTGGGCTACCATCTCTTCCTTTCTTCATTCTGTAGCAAATCTCTATCAGTCATCAAGAGACCGATTTCTCCTGATGTTTTTTCTTGTTATCTCCGTTTCTTGAACAAAAAAATGAGTTCTTCGGACCTATTTCTTCCCGTCTCGTCCGGACTCCCAAATCCTTACCTCCTCCCCATCTTATTTCTTGGATTACCAGTCTTTCTACCGGCGCCGGAGCTTCCTCAACCCAATATCTGGGTTCGTCATATTTGTTTCCTTCTCTAGCCATTTCATGCGCTGCTCTGTTTGCTTCTCTAGGTATGTGTCTGAAACTCGTTGCTCGAAATTTGGGTAATCTTCCCCTTATTTTCTTGATTAAATTGCTGATGTTTGATCTATCATCCTCCAGCGAATTAACTTTTTTTATTATGGTTAATGAGTCCCCTTCCACGCAAATTTCCTGAAACCCCATTTCCTCGGCCATGATGATCGCTTGGAGACAAGCTCTTGCTTCTGCCGTTATCGGATCTGGCGTATAATCCCAAGGGTAAGTACATGCAACCATTACTAAGCCTTCATTGTTTCTTGCAATAACTCCTGATACTGATTTTTCCATATTTTGGTTGAAAGAAGCATCAAAGTTTAATTTTATAGTGTTTCTTTCTGGTGGATTCCATCTTCTTTCTTGATTACCACTTGTCTGTTTCGATAACTCTCCCAACTCTGTAATTTCAGCATAGTATGCTTTGATGAATGCTAACAGATCATTAACTTGACCCTTTGCTCCTTCATGGTATACCTTATTACTATTGTACCATATGGCCCAGTAACTAATAGCTTTAATCTCACATTTTTTTGTATTCTGACTGTTGAACTCCTTTATTAACCAATCTTTCCATGTTGTTTCTCTGTTGCATGTTGAGTCTAACACTTCCATACCTTGCAAGACCTTCTGTGTGAACTTACAGTCTTGAAAGAGGTGTTCGGTTGTTTCCTCCTCTTCTTGGCAGACTGGGTATACTGTGTTTCCTATCAGCTTAGATTGTACAGCGTAGGAAGAAAGTTATTCACTAGTTTCTATATGAAAATACGAATTTTACTAGGAATTTTAAGTCCCCATAATTTTGTAAAGAAAATAGTTCTTTTATCAGTTTGTAATCTAGTATTCCCGTCTGTAATGATCCATTTGTACCCATTCTTGACTGTATAATTCACTGAGTTATCGCCCCTCCAAATGAGCACGTCTTGTGGTCTACCGTGCACCAGTGGGATTGCTAGGATACGCTTCAGTTGTTCTTCACCAAACAGGGATCTGATAATATCATGTTTCCAGGTACTTGTATCTTTGTCTATTAAATCTGCAACTGTTGTAAATATGGTATCAATGAACTGACATTGGACTCTTCCGTTTCCAGACCCTGGTATCCATGCATCATTCCATATATTAATCCCCTCCCCGTTCCCTACTCTCCAGCCGATGCCCTCTTCCAGAATACGTCTAGCTCCCCAAATGATCCGCCAGGTAAATGAAGGGTAAGCTTTTAACTCAGTGTGCATAAAATTACCTTTTGGAAAGTACTTTGATTTCATGACTCGCGCAAATAAGCAATTAGGTTGTATTATGATTTTCCACCCTTGTTTTGCTAAAAGCGCCATATTAAAACTTTCAAGATTTTTAAACCCTAATCCTCCTTTAGCTTTGGGGATACAAATTTCACGTCATTTACACCAATGAATACCTTTGTTTGACTTAGAGTTACGCCACTAAAATCTATTCATCAAATTCTCTAACTTTCTACAGACATTAGTTGGGAACTTAAAACACTGCATTGCATAAATTGGTATTGCTTGTAAAATAACTTTTAAAAATACCTCTTTACCCCATGCCTAGAGTAGCCTCAAACTCCAATTCTGTAGTGCTTTCTCAAACCTTTCCTTTATATCCACGAATGCGTGCTTCTTCCTTCTACCAATCATAGTCGGTAACCCAAGATATCTCTCGGGATTATTAGAAATTCTCACTCCCAAGATACCCCCACCTGTTCCTTTGCTTCCGTTCCCACATTTTTGCTAAAATAAATTAGTGATTTATCGAAATTCACCAACTAACTAGATACCTTCTCGTATTCCTTAATTATTGCCTTCATATTGTTAGCTCTTTCTATTGACGCCTCCTCAAATAGCATACTGTCATCTGCAAAAAACAAGTGTGATACCGCAATCTTCCCTCTACCCACCTTCGTGCCTGCCAGTTTCCCTTCCATTTTAGCCATTTGAATTAACCGAGAAAATTCTTCAGCACAAATGAGAAACAAGTACGGACTTAGTGGATCTCATTGTCTTAGCCCTCTCCGAGGATGGAATGCTTCCCCATTTCTTCCATTCAAAACAATCGAATATGTCACACTCCTAACACATCTCATAATAATTGAAACCCAATCATCACAGAATCCCATTTCGCTCATCATTTTTTCCAAGAAACTCCATTCAATACGATCATATGCTTTGCTCATGTCCAGCTTCAACGCAAACCCTTTTTTGGATGTCCCTCTTCTTTTTTTAAGGAGTGAAGAATTTCGTAAGCCACGAAAATATTATCAGTAATTTGTCTACCTGATATAAAAGCTCATTGGCTGTCTTCAATACATAAATTAAGCACTTTCTAAAAACGGTTGACAATTACTTTTGAAATAATCTTGTAATTACATTGCATAGGCTTATGGGTCTAAACTGGCTTATTAGCTTTGGTGAATTAACCTTTGGGATCAACACTATACTTATAAAGTTAAATTCCTCCATATTTCTCACTCCTTTTAACACATCTAAACAGAATTTGGTAATTTCTTCTCCAACAATATGCCAAAATTTCTGATAAAAAATTGCGAGAAAACCATCCATACCTGGCGCCTTGAGTGGGGCAATCGATTTAACTGTCGAAACAATTTCATGTTTTGTAAATTCCGCCATTTAATCCCTGTTATGCTCCTCCGTAATGTTTGGTTGAAAAGACTCCATTAATCTGTTACAATCACTAACCCTTTTAGACGAGAAAAGCTCCTTAAAATAATGAGTTGCCATTTTCTCCATCTCCTCTGTCTCCGTTTTCAAAGTGTCGAATTCATCCTCCAGCCCATTAACCTTATTTTTCCTCCTTTGATTTGATGCACTTTTATGAAAGAAAACTGTATTTTTGTCCCCCATTTTAAGCCAATTAGTTCTTGCTCTTTGCTCCCAATAAATCTCTTCCTTTTCAGCTTCGAGATTCAATTCAATTTTAATTCCTGTGATTTCCTTCAAAACATCTTCAGAGATTTCGCAGTTCCCTAATTCACGCAATCTACCATTCAGCTCGTACGCACGTTGATCTCTTGACTTCTTCTCTCTTTGACCAGCCTTGTAGACTCCTCCCCAGCTCCTTTAATTTCACTAACACATCTTGATTGTTTGAAAGCCAGACATTTTTTATATGCTCCTCGCACTTCGGGCTCAGAATCCAATTGGCATTAAATCTAAATTGCCTTGATTGATCCAAATTGTAGTTATCCCCATTTTTTTAGTACTCACAACTAATGGACAATTATCTGAAAAACTGTATTGTAAATAATTAACTTTGAAATTTGTAAACAGATCCCACCACTTTGGATTCGCCACCCCTTTATCTAATTTCTCCCTAATATTATTACTAGCAAGCCTACCCCTTTCCTATGTGTACCATTGCCCTGAAAAACCCAAATCGGCCAGCTCACAATCTTTTAGCACTTTTCTAAACGCTTCCATTTGTCTTTCCTCTCTAATTCGACCCCCTTGCTTTTCAAAAGAAAACATAATTTCATTAAAATCCCCTGCTACTAACCATGACTGATTGTATCTGATAGTTTTAATATTTATATAATGAATGACCGAGCCTAGAAACTAACTATCACCACGATTGAGGCAAATGCACCTATCGAACAGTAGTATAGCTTAGTGGCAAGATCGGAATATCGAACCCAAAGAAACCAAAAGTACTAATACTAACTTTTTTTTTTATTATCTATCCTAAAATAAAGGGGATTGATATTTATCTAACTAATTACTAAACTAAAGATGCTAAGACACAGAGAATGAATTGGGAAAATACTTTTGGGAAGATCAGTTGATTAAGACAATACCCGAGGAAGAATCTACCTAGACTTCACTTGTTGTCTAACTCTGAACCAGGCGATTTATTCACTTGACTTGATCCATAAGATTCCCTAATTTATATTATTATCTCTCTCGAGACTAATAATGTTTAACCCTGGTTGATTAATTGAAATCTCTTTCTAATTAAAACCCCTAGTGTTGCATTAACTCGATCTATGGACTCCTATATTAGGTTTGACCCTAATTCGACAGATTTTCGTCGTCCTATCTCTAGGAGTGCGATCAACTCCGCTTAACTATGTTAGATCTACTCTTAAACATGGACTTTTGCTCCTCTGAATAAGTACATCAATACTTGAATCGATATCCTGAAATATTAACACAAGAATTAAGAACACATAATTAAGAACAAATCAAATATTTATCATACAGTTCAGAAAACAACAACAAGATCCATCTTAGGTTTCATCCCCCTCAGGTATTTGAGGGGTTTAGTTCATAATTATAAAAAAATACATCTCAGAAGAAATTAAATAACAAAACATAAAGAAAACCCTAAAACCCCCTGAAGGAAATTGAAGGGAAAATCTTCAGTCTTGAGCATGATTCCGGCTTCTGAGATGGATCAACTGGCTTTCTTGGAGTAATTCCCTATATTCAGCCCTCTCCGGCTTCGCCCCCTTTTTAGGCCATACTTAGGGTGTTTATATAGACTTCGGAATGTCTTTCTCAGCCTTTAAGTATCCTTTTCTGAGTAGAATTAAAACAGGTCATGGCAGGGACACGCCCGTGGCACATGCCTGTGTGAATCGAGTCCAAAGCCGTGTTCGAGTCTGCTAAAGTGGCATGACCGTGTGGTGTGGTCCAGGCCGTGCTGATTTCTTACTTTGGCCCGTTTTCTCCGTTTTTGGCTCGATTCTCATTCTTTTCATCCTTCTATGCTCTCCTAAGTATAAAACATGAAATTAAAGGATTAGGAGCATCAAATTCCACAATTCAAGGGATAAATTCATCCAAAAGTATGCCAAATGTGAGATTAAAATATGTACATATTACGGTTTATCAATGGCATATTGTTTCCTCGCTGCAAAGTTCTTAGTAACTCCCACGACTCCCTTCTGTTACGTTCAACTGGCTCTCCATAAAACCCCGTAAATCTCCATACTTCTGCTCTATTCTCCTCTTTGACTTCCACGTCAATATGAGATCTTGAATAGCTCTTTAAGTTTAAACTTATTCCTTCCTTCTAGCCCAAAGATAAACCCCTCTTGAACCCACCGCATCAACATCGATACCATTCGTAAAACCACATCTTCTTCTTATTGACTCCATTCTTTTACTTGTGACTTTTGTCTCCATAAGAAACAAAATTTGAGGCTGAATGTGTCTCAACTTGTTCTTGAGACATCTCATCGTTCGTGATTTCCCCAAACCACGAACGTTCCAACTTAGTATTTTCATTGCATCCGGCCAGCCAATTTGACATTGGCCACCGATATCTCCGTTTGAAATTCTACCATACCCCTAATCTCTCCAGCCTTTCCTGCTTCTGAATTAACCTTTTGCCTCTTTTTTCCATCAACAAGATCCAATGGTAAATCTTCCATCTCATTTCTATTTTTTTTTTTCTGATTCTTGATTCTCAAAAGTCCTGTCTCCTATCGGTTTCCGGGGATACCTCACAAATCTGCCCTTATATCCCAGTTCCCATCCTTGATCTTTGTTGTTCGTAATCTCTATTCCAAAGTTCCTTCCTCCCTTTTCTCTATCAACTCCCATATTCCTCTAGCGATTAGAATCAGTTTCCTCTCTAAGCCATTTACTCGTTGATTGACTGCTCCTTCTTGATGCATCCCTCAAAGATAGATCCCATCCGAATTCCACTTGCTGACTACTTAATGTCAATCTAACTGGATAGAAACTTTCACTATGCCCAAGTCAACCACACAGGAAACAAAACAGTGATAGGCGTTCGTATTGAAATTGAACATAAATAAATCTGTTTTGGCTAATACAAACACATTTCTTCCTTTTTCAATGGATGCCTAGTATCAATTAATACTCGAATTCTCATGAATTGCACATTACCTTTGGTGGCCATAGATGCGTCATATTCTACAAATTTTCCAATAAAATCACTCATCTGTTTCGCCATTCCTTCCGTATAGAATCCAATCGGAATATTGTGAATTTGCACCCAAAATACAGCCTCCCACAATGGAACTGAGTTTGGCTCATTGTTTTCTGTCAATCTGTGAAAGATAATTAAGTGCCTATTGAAGAACCATGGCATACCATCTAGTACTCTTTTCAGATTTATCTCGCTATAAAACCTGAATAAAATTCACTTGTCATCTATCTTTGTAATCGTTACTCCCCTCAGCGGATGCCATAGATCTACTAGTGTGTTTTTTAAAGCCGAAAAATTTGCCACGCTATCTGTAAGAACTCTTCCCACCAAGCAAAATTCTTGTACATGAATAGTATTGTCGCCTATAATCACCATGGGATCTTCTTCTTCATCCATAATGTTAAAATTGGCCAGATCTGCATCTACTATGTTGATTTCTTCCATACCTCCTTCTAATTAATTTTGTATTGCCCCAAAACTCCCAAGAAAAAACGCAAGAAAAAAACTTTAATGAAACCCTAAATCTCCCTCCCGTACTACACAGCAGACAATAAACCCTAACTCATGCTACTCGGCAGACGTTTAGCAAATTTAGTTTACTTATTTATTATTTTAAAACAGCTAGTGTGCGTCTATCTATGAATTTCGTTAAATTTTTGTTTGGACATTGCCTCATTATAGTCATGATCCAATTCTGGGTTCATTTTCTTCTTTATCGGTTGCCATTGATGTTGCGATTGGTCTTTGATTTGTTGCTTTTCTTTCTTTACTTTTTTATTTAGTGTTCGGTTAACTGATTAAAATAACCGAGATATTTCATTTCGATTAATGTATTCGAAAAAAAACTTCGATTTGGTTAACGGTTAAAGATTTTTACATTTTGGTCCATAGTAGTTTGGTTCGGTTATTCGTTTGAACACCCTTATCGCCAACGACTATAAACGATCATAAATTTTTCCTTTATTATATATACACATCAAGAACACTTCAAGATACTAGAGAAAAGCCTTCAATTCTTTTTCTTCTTCATTTTCTCTTGTACATATCTTTTCTCACTCTCAAATCTTTATATTTAAGGTTTTTATTTGCAAACACACACCTACTAGAAGTTTATTGTTAGTTTGTTCATATTCTCTTTGTTGTAAAGAGCATACTTAAGACTTTTAAGGTATAAAATCTGAAGTAAATTGTAAAATATTTCTAGTTGAGCCACAAAAGCTTAAAGAATTTTGGTTAAGCCATAAAAACTAGAGGAAATGTTCCATGTGAAAAAGATAGAGATTGTAGAGGATATACATTTTCCTTGAAAGGTAATAATTCAAGTATAAAGCACTGAGTTCTATGGAGCTCCAGAGGCTCGGCCTAGGGCGAGGGCTTGGAACTTGTTAAAAATGTTAAGGAGTAATCAAGATTTTTTATGGATGATTTGCGACGATTTCAACGAAATCTTGTACTCGTTTGAGAAAGAAGAGGCTTACCAAGAGAAGAGGGGCGTATAAAGGAATTTCGGGAGGTGTTAGAGGAATGTCATTTAGAAGATATGAGTTTTTCAGGTCGTGGTTTACTTGGGAGGGGGAATTTGCTAGAGAAAAACATTAAAGAAAGGCTTGACAAAGGAGTTGCAAATCCTGAATGGTTGACACTATTTTCAGAATTTTTTGTTAGACACTTGCCACATTCTTTTTCTGATCATTGCCTATTGTTTATTCAGACAAAACAAGACCAGACGAGGAAAATAAAGAAAAGGTTACATTTTGAGGCATGGTGGCTCATGGAGGACTGATCATTGATGCAAAGTCTTAAAATTTATAACTAGAATGATCGAACCTAGAAACTAACTATGACAACTATTTGAGGCAAGCCGTGTGCAAGGCCGTGTGCAAGGCCGTGTGGGTATGGAAACCTACGCCTAAATACGAAAAGAAATAAAATGAAACTAATTAGTAGAGTTAGTGCTCGGGTTGCTCCCGAAAAGCGCTCGTTTAAAGTCTTGAGCTAGACTCACTTGTTATTCGCACAATAATGGTGGTTTGAGGAGGTGGAAATCCTTTCTTATGCGATCAATTCGGTTATTGATATAAAGTTTAAGTCGAGTAGTGTTTACCTTAAAGGTGCTGATTTTAGGACTAGTTACCTCGACTGTTCCGTATGGGAAGATTTTGAGTACCTGATCTCCTATCTTAAGCTGGGTTGTCCCCTCGTTAAGTTTGTCGTGGAGTTACCTCGTTTTTGCTTCGTATGTTTTTAGTTTCTCTTTGAAGTGTGTCTTCCACTCATCTAGTTCATCGATCCGAAGCTTTCGTTCCTCATGAATTTCTTCTTTATTGACACGAGGTCTAGGATCTGGCATCTGCGAAAGAGCTTCAAGAAACGACAAGTTAATAAGAAACTTCTTTGGAGGTTTAAGAAATTTACCGAATTGTTCCTTTGTGTGGTCTTTCTTTATCGCATTGGGGTTAGGCATACGAGCTTGGTACTCTGTAATTACTGGGTTTGGTAAATCTTGGCTTACCTCAACCTTACCTTCACTTACCACAGGCTCTTACCTCGGGTCAGATTCCACTAACCTTTCACTGTCATGAGCTGTTACGGCTTGAATTTGCTCTTTTAGGTTAGTTTCAGTGTTGCTTGGCAAGCTTTCTTGTGGTTGTTCTAAGATCAGCTTAGCAAGTTGCCCTAACTAATCCTTGAGCTCCTGTGTCGATGCTTCAAATTTTGTTTCCATATTTTGGAAACATGTTTCTGTGGCTGCTATGAATTTTGTCAGCATCTCTTCAAAGTTCGGCTCATCTTCCTATTGGTGAGGTGGTTGTTAAAAAGCTGGAGGAAGTTCCGGTCTTTGGCTACTTTGATCATCCTACCTCCAACCTGCATTATAAGTGTTATCATAAAAATTATTTTGAGGTCTAGAATAGTTACCCATATAGTTGACTTGTTCGCTTTCCATGCCATGTACGTAGGGTGGGTACTCAGGATTCACCACACCTCCACTTGTTTTGCACTGCATAACTGGATGTACCTGCGAAGAGCCACATAAACCATCAATTTTCTTACTTAAAAGCTCTATCTGGTTTGATAGCATGGTTACTGGGTCGAGGTTGTAGATATCGACTGCTTTTGTTGGCTTTGTCCTCATAACTTTCCACTAATAATTCAGTGCCATCTCCTCTGTAAACTAAAATTACTTGTCAAAAGCAAATAGAGGAAAAATTAGCAAAGTAAAAAAAAATAAAAAAATAAAAAATAATAATGAAAATAAATTGCAATAAAAAAATGGCTAAAGTAATAAAAATTAAGCTTTCTTAATATTCCAGTTCCCCGGCAACGGCGCCAAAAACTTGATCGTTGATGCAAAGTTTTAAAATTTATAACTAGAATGACTGAACCTGGAAACTAACTATGACAACAATTTGAGGCAAGCGCGCCTATCGAACAGTAGTATAGCTTAGGCAAGACGGGATTGTCGAACCCAAAGGAACCAAAA
Organism: Gossypium australe; assembly: GCA_005393395.2. Classification (NCBI taxonomy): domain Eukaryota; kingdom Viridiplantae; phylum Streptophyta; class Magnoliopsida; order Malvales; family Malvaceae; genus Gossypium; species Gossypium australe. The sequence goes on along the minus strand of CM016624.1, from coordinate 128,656,024 downwards.
GTACTAATACTAACTCTCTTTTTATTATCTAGCCTAAAATAAAGGGAATTTGTTCTTTAATCTAAAATTAACTAATTATTAAACTAAAGATTCTAAGACAAGGGAGAATAAAATTGGGGAAACACTTGTAGGAAACACCAATTGATTAAGACGATACCCAAGGAAGAATCCACCTAGACTTCACTTGTTATCTAACACTGAACTAGACGATTTATTCATTTGACTTGATCCGTAGGATTCCCTAAGTTATATTAATCTCTCTCTTCAAGTCGACTAACGTCTAACCCTAGGTTAATTAATTGAAATCTCTTTCTAATTAAAACCCCTAGAATCGCATTAACTCGATCTATGGACTCCCATATTAGGTTTCACCCTAATCCAGCAAAATCTCGTCACCCTATCTCTAGGCGTGCGAACAAATCCGGTTAATTATGATAGATCTACTCTTAGGCAGGGTCTATTCCTCCTCCACCTAAGCACATCAAACTTGAATCAATATCCCAGAAATATCAACACAGGAATTAAAAACACATAATTAAGAACAAATCAAATATTTATCATATAGTTCAGAAAATAATAAGAAGATTCGTCTTAGGTTTCATCCTCCTCAAGTATCTGAAGGGTTTAGTTCATAATAATAAAAGAAAACATCTCAGAAGAAAAGATAAAAAAAACATAAGAAATCCCTAAAACCCCCTGAAGGAATTGAAGGAGAGATCCTCTGTCTTGAGTATGATTCTGGCTTCTTGAGATGGATCAACTGGCTATCTTCGAGTGAATCCCCACAAATCTGCCTTCTTTGGCCTAACTGGATACCCCCTGACAAAAGCCTTGGGTTCTCCCGACAAAAGCCCTGGCAGAAGGCTTCTGCCGAACTCCCCTTCACGTTGCCCCCTTGGGTGTTTATATAGACTTTGAGATGCCTTACTTGGCCCCTAAGTATCCCAATTCAAGTAGAATTCCTACTAGGGTGTTTGAATAGGCTTTGGAATGTGTTTCTTTACCTCAAAGTATCCAAATCCAAGTAAAACACCTATTGGCCGCGGCAGGGACACGCCCATGGCACACGCCCGTGTAAGTCGTGGCCAGGCCGTGTGGTCTTGGGCCCAGGCCGTGTGGATTTTGTGATATGGCCCATTTACTCCGTTTTGGGCCTGTTTCTCGTTCTTTTCATCCTCCGGTGCTCTTCTGAGTATAAAACATGAAAACAAAGGATTAAGAGCACCAAATTACATAATTCAAGGCTTAAATCATCCAAAAGCATGCTAAATATGGGCTTAAAATATGTTACTTTTACGGTTTATCAAGGACTCATGTGAAGAGGAAGTGAAGCAACTATGGACGTGTAGTTTGGGTAGAGTGGTTGATAGAATTCATACTGTGGGAGTTGGTTTACAAATGTGAACAGAAGGGATAAAGAAGAAAAGAGCTTGTTTGTCAAAAAAATTAATGACACAATTGGAAGAACTTGACGGATTAGAAAGAAACGATGAGAAAATGGAAAAATTGTTTGAGGTAAAGCTACAAATGAATATGGAAATTGATAAGAAGGAGAGGTTTTGAGAGTAACGAGAGAGGGAGAATTGATTAAAAATAGGGGACAGAAATACAACTTTCTTACATAATTTTGCTTCTCAGCGGAAACGAATAAATCGTGTTGATGGACTGGAGAATGATAATGGTCAATTGGTAACGGATCCAGAAGAGATGGTTAAATCTACAAAAAGGTGTTTTAAAAATATTTTTTCATTATAAGAAGTTGGCAATCTTGACCATATTCTTTCAGGAGTTAGAAGATGTATCTCTGAAAGCATGAATCAGGCTTTAATTGCAAATTACATTAGAGTGGAGCTTGTTTTTCTAAAGGTATGGAGCCAACGAAAGCCAGCATTAGGAATGGATGGTTTCCTTACTTTATTTTTCTAAAGGTTTTGGCATATTTTAGGAGATGAGGTAGGAAAGTTTTGCCTTCATATCTTGAACCATGGAAATTCAGTGGAGGCCCTAAATATGACAAGTATTGTACTAATAACAAAAATATCCCACCCAACAAACCTCAAGAATTTTAGGCCGATCAGTTTGTACATAATTTTGTACAAAGTAATATCAAAGGTGGTTGCAAATCATCTTCAAAAAGTTCTGGTGGAATGTATTGATGAAGCCCAAAGTGCTTTCGTTCTGGGAAGATTGATTTCTGATAATATTCTCATTGCCTATAAACTTATGCATACTTTCAAATAGAAAAGAATGGGAGGGAAAGAAAGTTTGACACTAAAACTTTATATGAGTAAAGCATATGATAGGGTGGAGTGGGTCTTCCTAGAGCAGATGATGCAAAAAATGAGATTCGATAAGTCATGAGTGGATCCTATAATACACTGTATTAGCTCGATCTCCTATTCAATATGCCTTAATGGAGAGGATGGGGAAAGTTCCAAACCAAGACAGGGCTTACGTCAAGGTGATCTGTTGAGCCCGTATTTATTTCTAATTTGCAGCGAATGATTTTTTTCTCTTATGAGATTAGCTGTTCGAGAATGAGCAATAAAGGGAACAAGGGTGAGTTGTAGAAAACCTCTTATCTCTCACCTATTGTTTGTTGATGATTGTATTTTGTTGGTGATGCGATAGAGATGGGGCACATATAATAAAGAATATTTTACGGGAATATAAAAGTTGTTGGGGACAATGCATAAATTTCAAAAAAACACTTCTTACTTTAGCTCAATTGTTTCAGAGCAAAAGAGGGAAGTGGTGTCATCTATCTTCAATGTTAGAATTTCCAGAGACCTTGAGAGATATTTGGGTTTGCCTAATATGGTAGGCAAGAACAAGCAAAGGACTTTCCAAATCCTGAAGGATTGAATGACAAGTAGGGTTAATGAATGGAGCGTAAAACATCTTTCACAAGGGGGAAGGAAGTCTTTATAAAATCAGTACTTCAAGCGATTCTGACGTATTCAATAGCTTGTTTCTTATTGCCAAATTTGATTTGCAATGAATTAGATGATATGATTGGAAAATTTTGGTGACAAAAAAAGGCATGGCAAGCGAGGAATTCATTGGTGTGAGTGGAGGAAATTGTGCAATTTGAAAGAAGATAGGGGTTTATATTTTTGTTGCTTATCAAAATTCAATTATTAGCAAAACAAGGTTGGCGTCTAATTTGTTACCCAAATTCTTTACTGGCAAGATCGTTAAAGGCTAAATATTATCTAGAATCAAATTTTTTTGAATGTTAGGTTGGGCAATTTACCTTCTTATACTTGGAAAAAGCATGTGAGCGGCGAAAGGTCTACTAAAGAAGGGTTTGTGATGGCAAATCAGATCAAGAAAACAAGTCTTAATTTGGGAAGACGCGTAGGTGCTGGGTGTTGTTGATTTCAAAGTCCAACAATGAGAAAACAATCAGCATATTTGTTATGTGTCAGATTTAATTTATCAAACCACTAGTTGTTGGAAGGAAAGGGTAATTAAAGCTATCTTCGATAAAGAAGAGGCTGACAAGATCTTGTGTATTCCTCTACTATGCACACCATAAGAGGACAGGCTGGTATGACGAGGCGAGACTTTTGACGAATACTCAGTAAGAAGCGGGTATAAAATCCTATTACAAGAAACACTCTCGACTACTCTCAACAACGAACAACATGTTTACAAAACTTTTTACAAAAAATTATGGCTCTTGTATCTACGTCTAAAATAAAAATCATGAATTGGATAATTTTTAACAACTATCTACCTACTCAATATAACTTGTACCAAAGGAGGCTAGTGGGATTTGCAAATTGTCCTAAATGTATAGGCGAAGTGGAAAATGCTAAACATGCTTTCTGGGACTGTATAACTACAAAGGAAATCTGGAGAAAGTTAGGTATTACTTGGCCATGGCAACTAAATGAAGGGCAGTTTAGAGACAAGATGTTATACCTTTACAATAATGCCTCAATACAACAATGTCAAAAAATAGCTTGTTCATTCTAGGCTTTGTAGACAACAAGAAACAAATAACTTTATGAGGGGATTCTTCAAAACAAATCAAAAATTGATTGCTTTATCACAAATTACGTACAAGAATTAGAGGAACTTAATAACAGGTTACCTAAACGAAGAATAGAGGGAGAATGTTGGAGACCGTTGGATGAGTCATTTGTAAATATAAACTTCGATGTTGCATTTCACAAACAAAGTACAAGTTCATGCTCAGGGATAGTGGTCAGAGATTCAAGTGGGAGGGTTCTAAATTTTACCATGCGCCTAAATAAACACATACCAATTGGGTTTACAGCTGAGGCGATTACTTGTGTCCAGACGGTTCAATTACAGCGGATCTAGGAGTGGTGAGGGCTGAAATTGTAGGTGATGCATTATCAGGCATAAAGAAAGTGCAATCAAGAAATACAGATAAATCATAAAATCAATGTCTATGTATTAAGTGCACAAGTGCTAAGTTTTGGCTACGAAACATGCCTGTTTAGACATACCTCAAGATTGATAAACAAGGTGACGCATGTATTAGCAGTGGATGGGTTAAAAACAATAGGGGGTACTTATCTGCCAAATGAATTTCCTCGGTCAGCTGCGATGGAGGCGGAAGAAGATTGTCGATGGATATTGTCGAGAGATTAAGTGCTAGGGTAAAGACTGCACGGTTTGACAAAGCAAATGAATCTGGCAAAATTGTGTTATGGAATGGTTCCAACGGTCTTTTTTATTTTCATATTTTCATTATTGCTATTATTTCTTTTATTTTGAATGCTGCATTTTACTCATGTTCTTATTCTAGTTATACGGTGTGTTTTTAGCATTTCTTAGTATTATCTTCTTCTTTTCTCTCTCGATCTCTTTTATTCTTCTTCTTCTTTCCTTACTATTCTAGATCCATTACGTGACAAAGGTATCAGAGCTTTGTCGATTCTCATGGCCGTGGATGGGTTGGTTACAAGAATGCAAAAAGAACGGAATGATGCAAGGAGAGCATACTCAACTGCAAGTTGAATTTACATAGTTAGATGCAAAGATTGGTACATGTTTGAAGGATTTTCAGGAGGGAATTAAGTCTGAGGTTTGTTCGGAGGTACGATCTGAACTTCGTTCTAAGCTCCATTCTCTATTTGAACAGTATTTTGGACAAAATCCTCCTGTTACAGTTACTGATGTGATGACTGGTAAAGGAAAATGTATCTTAGGTTCTCCTCCTAGTTTTTCAGTAAAGGAACATCTAGTAGTGTCGCCTATGCCAGATCTAGGACATTCGAGTTTGCCTTCGCGATGACGTGCTTTGGAAGCTGGGAATACCTCTTTTCGAGTAGATTGTCCTTGTAACACCCCTAACCCTTATCCAACACCGAACTAGGGTTACGAGGTATTACTGATCAAACCACAACGTTTAAACATACATAGCTCATATATCATTAAATCATATCATAATAAATCAAATACTTAGTGTCCCTTTAATAGGTCTACGAGACCTTAATCATGCATTAGGAATGGGTCGGGACTAAACCGAGCACATACGAAACTTTGCAAAACTCATAAAAATTTTCTTTCAAAACAGGGCACATGCCCGTGTGGCTAGGCCGTGTGCCTCCCACGACCGTGCCTTAGCCCATGTCTCAGCCCGTGTACAAAACTGACTAGTACCACACAGCCTGACACATGCTCGTGTGTCCAGCCCGTGTGGCTTTCTGACTTGTTTTCATTATGGACAGCATTGGACACAGGCAAGACACATGCCCGTGTGCTCACCCGTGTGGACAATTATAGGCCATTTTCAAGGCCAAATTGCCTTCTAAATTTTGGGTCACATCTACAAGCATTAAGCTATTCTAAATTCATATCTCAAATGCATTCAAAACATACATTTTAACCATCATTCCCATCTACCAATTCAAGTATGAAACATACCATTTCCACTTCACCAATTCATACCATAAAGATCATTCACATATACACATTATAACCATCATTCTCACAAATCCAAAACATATACTAAAGTCATTAAACTATCTAGCCATATCACATGGCAAGATCTAAACATCTCAAAACATCCCATAATTGATATCCTATGCATGCCATATACCAAATATACAACTTCCAAAAGTACCAAAATAAATGGCCGATAGTGTGATTAAGTCGTTGACGATCCCCGGATCCAAGCTAGCTTTAATGACACTGTAAAACAGAGAAAGACTTCACTATGTAAGCTTTAAAGCTTAGTAAGTTCATAATATAACACAATTAACTCATCAATTCATATTCAATATACAAAGTTAACTATCACATAGATCAATTCACATCACCATTCAATCTCACCCAAGGTCATTTCTCACTTTCATACCACATCTATAAATTTAGGTATAAGCATTTATAATGTTTCTCAATCCAATCTTTTCCATCATTTATTCACATAATCATCTTTCTATTTCATTCACGATATCATCAACCACATAGGTTCTGTACATACCTGTACCATTATATATCTATATATCGCATTTACCACTCAATGCTCAATGCCATAGTTCGTTCGATTCTCTTTAAACGTTCGATGAACTCGCACACTCAGTGCCATTTAATTAGTCGAAGCCACAACATTATCGCACACTTAGTGCCATCACATTAAATAGAAGATGTCTCAATATCGCACACACAGTGCCAACTATAATAGTCGATGTTTTCTTTATCCCGTACGCTTAGTGCTGATCATCATTGTATCGATTCTATTTACGCACACTTAGTGCCATATAACTTCAAAATCACATCTCACATTTTTGAATTCCATACTCATATTTCCATTCATTTCAACACATAAGAACATCGATTAAACATGTATTATACACGAACTTACCTAGGACGTACAATTAACAACACTAGTCGATCAATCGAGCAGTTTGTCTTTGCCTCGATCTCGATCTGAATCTCTCTTTTCTTGATCTATATAATATTAAACTCAACTCATTCAATCACATTTTCATCCAAAACAATCCACAACACATAGTTAAAGCATTTTACATTTGTAGCCCTCACATTTTCACATTTTGACATTTTAGTCCCTATTTCATAAAATCACCAAATACACATAATTTCATTATACACATGCTTAGCCGAACTTTTCCCTAGATCATATAAGCCCACATATTTTATTTATTTCACATTTTATACCTCAATTTCTCATTTTCACAATTTAGCCCAAAATAGTCAAATTCATCAAAAATTCAAAGACAAAATATGTTAATCTATCACATATCTTTCATATTTCACCAACTATCAACACAAAGCTCACATATTCATCAATGTCACATCTCAAAATCATCATCAAATTCTAAAATTAAGGTATGGGCTTGATAGTATGCTAAGCAATGATCACAAAAATGTAGAAATTATAAAAAACCGAAACAAAAACATACCTTAATCAAAGAAATACCATGGATGAACCTAGCTTTCTTTTTCTTTTTCTTTTTCCTTGATATTTTCGGTAAGAACAAAATGATAATGGCTTCATTTTCATATTTGTTTTATTTATTATACATTAATTCATGTTTTACTATTTTACCATTGGTCATTAAACCATTTAATCATCAAATATATGCCCATTTATGTCCATCCTCACTATCAATGGTCTATTCACAACATAAGGACTTCACGTTTAATAAGCCATTACAATTAAGCACTTTAACAATTAGCACACAGTTTTTACATTTTATGCGATTAAGTCATTTTTCGCTAATTGACACACAAACGATAAAATTTTCACACAGAATTTTCACACATGCTTAATCACATACCGTAAACACTAAAAATAATATTAAAATATCTTTCTGACCTCGAATTTGTGGTCCCAAAACCAACTGTTTCGACTAGGGTCTAAACCGGGCTGTTACAGTCATCACTTTAATGGTGGTAATTTTAGAGGGTGGTGGTCTAAGTTAGAACAATATTTTGAGGCTGAAGGGGTAGGTGAACATGCTAAGGTTCGGGTGGTTATGTTGCATCTAGAGGGGAGGGCATTAGACTGGCATCACTTTTTTGTGCACAGACATGGAGGGTTGCATCAACTGACTTGGGAGATGTATGCTAGGGGACTTAGGGAACGTTTTGGATCTGAGCCTTTCCTTAATCCCATGACTGAGTTAGTAACTCTTAAGCAACAAGGATCTATTGATCAGTTCCATGATAGATTTCTGAGTTTGTTGAATCAGTTGAATCTACCAGAAACCTAGGCATTAAGTATATTCATCAGCAATTTGAAACCTGAAATAGGTCAGTATCTCAGGTTGTTTAAGCCTCAAACATTGAACGAGGGTTACAATTTGGCTAAGCAGGTTGAGAATATTGTGCTAGGACCGGTGAAAAAGAGGCTCATTGCTGGCAGTGGAGTTAGTTCATCGGAACCTTTATTTCCTATTTCTAAAGTGCAACAAGGAATGGAAAGCTCGGCCTCAGTAGGGGGTCAGTGAATAGTAACTTAGGACAAAGAATTCCATCCAAGTCTTTGTCTCAAGCAGAGTTGGAGGATAGAAGGAAGAAGGACCTCTGTGTAACACCCCTAACCTGTATCCGTCGCCGGAATAAGGTTACGGAGCATTACCTGACTTATCTCTTAAACAATCATACATTTCTCATATCCAAACAAAAGTCATTCAAATACAGTCATATAGTCCCTAATACGAGCCCTCGAGGCCTAAAACAAGCATTAAAAACAATTCAGGACTAAATTGCGATCTCAAGGAAATTTTGGGAAAACATTAAAATTTTTCAAAGTATAGGGGACACACACCCCTGTGGCCAAGCCATGTGTCTCACACGGCCAAGAGACACGCCTGTGTGGACATTCGAAATGGGATCACATGGCCGTGTCCCAGCCCGTGTCTGACCCCGTGTAACTCACTGACTTAGGTCACACGCCCGTGTGACTAGCTCGTGTACCCTTCAAAATGGCCTTACACGCTCGTGTGCCAGGCCGTGTGAAAACTGGAGGGTATATTGACCTGTGCCACACGGCCAAGCCACATGCCCGTGTGCTAGGCCGTGTGAAGCTACTGACTTGGTTTCTAAAGAAATATTAGGGGACACATGCCCGTGTGCTAAGCCGTGTGAAAACTGGAGGGTATACTGACTTGTGCCACACGGCCAAGCCACACGATCGTGTGCTAGGCCGTGTGAAGCTATTGACTTGGTTTCTAAAGAAATATCAAGGGACACACGGCCGTGTCACCTGACCATGTGTCACACACGACTGAGACACATACCCGTGTGGACAAAAATAGGCTATGTTTCAAGCCACATTTCTCACCCAAATTTGCATCACCCTAAACACATCCAATAGCATATGAACCTAACACCAATAAGCATTCAAACCAATTACAACCAAGTCCAAATCATTTATACCAACACCAACAATAAATAATGCTCATAAACATCACAATTGAGCATTCAAAATCATACCAATATCACTTCCAAAAAATCACTTAAAGGGTTAAATGCAAATATATACTTTTGTGCCTAACATATAACTAATATAGCATTTCTCAATCTCAACCACATGATGCTCAAAATTTCCAAATCACAATTTCACAATAAAGGCATTCATATAGTAAATATACACCACATTTCACAAGACTATTTATACATATATATAATTCAAAATATATGACTACTTTACAAGCCAATTCAAATGGCCAAAACTTATCAAGACATATAGGCTACATTAGCCAAAAGACCTATACATGCCATATAACCAAAATACACAAAGTTCAAAAGTACCAAAACAACGGCTGGATAGTGTGATGAGATCTCCAACAACTTCTAATCCGAGCAAGCTTTGAAATCGCTATAAAACACGGAAAAGTAAACAGAGTATGTAACACCCCAAACCCGGCCTAAACATTACAACCGGATCTGGCATGTCACATAAAAGGGTTGTTTAAAAAACTGTGCGTTTGTTAAAAATTTTGAGTTTAAATATTTATTCGCTTGATATCCTTTTGTTAACATTTTGGAAAACGGTTATTAAGGGTTTTGGACATTCCCGTATTGAACATTTGATAACAATAGGCAGCAATCATATTAAAAGCTAAACCAGATAAAATACCAAAAATACAGTTAAAGCGGCCTTATTACAACTTAAAATCTCGAATTAAAAATAAGTTGAAATAAGAGAACAAGTTTACGAGAAAATAATGTATGGCCTCCACGAGTCCGCCTCAGCTCCCAAATCCGCAATCTAACGATTACCTGCAAAATTAACTAAGGGGTGAGTCATCGAGACTCAGTGTGTAAATCCCCATCCAAAGTATGTTAAGCTCATACACGGATCCATGTGCAAATATGCATGTCATGCAACCCATCCATCCTATCCATCCGAAACTCCCAAATCTACCCCGTGTGGTCAAAACCACTGGTGGTCAAAACCACTGGTGACCGTAGTCACAAATAAATTATGTGGGGCCAACCCACAATATGGTCAAAACAACTGATGACAATCCCGTATATCGATATGTGGGGCCAACCCACTGTGGTACCAAACCACTGGGACGAGTCACAAAGATAGCAATATGTGGTCAAAACCACTGGTGACCGTAGTCACAGATAATATCGGTGTGGTCAAAACCACTGGTGGTCAAAACCACTGAGACTTAGTCACAAAAATAATATAGAAAGCGGGGCCAACCCACCGTGTGGTCAAAACCACTAGTGACAGTCTAGAATCATATCTTCCCTCTCCTCTCATCATACCCATGCAATATGACATAATAATTCGTATGTAGTATGACATGTATGCAAATCATATATCACAGATAACGTCTGAAACGAATTACCATCATAATCAGAACAACAAATACGATATAACCAAGCTAATCAACCTCTAAAGGGTATAACAGTAATTTTTACCTACCAAGGGCATTTTCGTAATTTACCTTTCAAGGGTATTTTGGTAATTTACCCACTAAGGGTATTTCAGTAAATTCGCACCTGCAATGGCCTTTCCGAAGGCCTAATGTCACCGCCAGCGACTCAGCTACCATTTCCGGTCCTTATCGGACTATTGGGCCTAAAACCCGATTTCGGCCCATTCAGGCCCAAACGCTCGTGTGGCCCACCTAGCACAAATCTAGCCACATATATAAGTTCCACCTAGTCTAGTTCAACATATACTAAACAATCATACAATTTACTCATTTGGGCCCACGGGCCCATTGGGCCCACATCGGCCCATCGTGGCCCAAGCAGCCCCAACCCACAAGAATACTACTGATGGCCTCAACTATTGCGTCGAAGCCCCACACGTGCGCTCGCACGCTCGTGTGGCTACTAATGCCGTGTGACCGGCACTTCGGCATTTGCCGCTCTACAACTAGATTAGAGAAGTACACACCTGATAGGACTCTGGTGTTAAACCGCGCTGCGCCCACTGCTGTGCCCAAACGCCCACCAAGGTATGTTAACTCTCCTCCTGGAATGCTCTTTATATAGTTAGCTCTTCACCCTTCTTCTTTGCATCTTTCCGATGTGGGATCCCTTCGTCAGTAGAGTTTAAATTCAACTGAAACTCTTGCCGTCCAATCCGCAAAATAAATACTCCTTTGCTTCTCATGAGATTCGAACCCAGGCTCCCTTGCAACATAATCCACGTCGCTAACCACTTGGCCACAAGCTCCTCTTGTGTCTTAAACCATGCGCAACTAAATATAAATCTATAGCCAAATTCTAAGGTCCAAGTAAAAAGAAAACCAAAATGCAGACGCCAAGACTTGAACCTTGGACCTCCTTCCTTCCTTGTGGCGTCACCCCCTTGCCTCTTATGTGGCATCACTTTGCCACTACACCATACACTCCACTTGTGTCATTTTCCTCCACTTTTTATTCTTAAGGCCTATCTGTCAACTTCCAGGGTTTTTTCCGCCTAAAACCAAAATTTCCCTAAAGCCTAAATTTGATCCCGGGACTTCCTAGAAGCCCTCTAACCTTCCAAAATCACTTACCTAATAAGTCTAACTTGCATTACTACCGTTCTCTAAAATTTTAAACGCTACTACGCCTAAGGCCCATTGGGCTCAATCCTACTAGGCCCAACTTCGGGATGTTACAGAGTAAGCTATTAAGCTTAGTAAGCTCGTATGGCCAATAAGTACAACTTACCATTCATTCTCAATTTAAAGAAGCATAAGTAAACATAGGTAAGTTACAATCAATTCCAAAGGTTAGCACATAATCATAACCATGTTAATCATGTATGAGTACATCAATTATAAATTACTTGACATACTTCTCACAAATACCTGAGCTGATCTGTATCATATCTTATATCCTCGTACCATCATCTTTTCCGGTTGAACCATTTGGAATATTATCAGATACTCGGGAATCTCATACACTAAGTGCCAAAACATGGTCGAAACCATCTCAATCTCATATCTCATATAAATACTCACTCTCGAGCTATCACTGGGTCTGCTTACACAAGCTGACAGTTAAGACGTAGCTACACGATGCTACTCACACAATCTGATAAGTAACCGCAACACATACTAGAAAACTCAGCCACCGGTAGAACATATGGACCAACACCCAAAACACGATAACCCCAAATGACATGTCATTTGTATCCTATCTATTCCTAAGGTTCAACCAGGATTTCATACGTCACCAAATCTTCGTCGAATATTTCTGTGAAGTCGTATTCATCAAGAATGCAATAATAAAGTATTTAAAACACAATTACTTTAATGTTTATTAACATACAAACTTACCTCGAATTAGTTTGGAGAAAATCTACCGATCAATCCACTACTTTATTTTTCCCCCGATCTAATTCCGAACGTGGCTTTTCTTGATCTACATATAATCAAATTTAACTTATTTAAATATCATTCTATTAAATTTAACCCAAAATTCATATTATGGTAAAATTACTATTTTGCCCTAAACATTTAACTTCTTCACAATTTAGTCTCTAGCTCATAAAAATGCAAATTCATGCAATTTAATCCACACCCATGCTAGCCGAATATCATCTAAGCTTATAGCAGCCCACACATTTCATTAATTCACACATTTCACCACATAATTTTCACATTTTACAAATAAATCCTTATTTGACATTTTCAACCAAAATCACTTTACAAAACTTGTTTATCTATCAACAACCATTTATTTTCTACCATCAAACATCAAAACACATACACATTCATCAATGGTAAAACTCTAATAGTTTAACAGTTTCACAAATTAGTCCTTGGGCTAGCTAGATTAAGCTACAGCAACTCCAAAAACATAGAAATCATTAAAAACGAAGCAAAAATGCACTTACATGCACACCCTCTAACTAGCCGAATTCAAGAATCCTAAAAATGGCTTTATTTCCTTCAAATTTTGGTGGTAGAGAGCTTTAGAGAAGATGAGTACATTATTTCCTTTATTTGTTTTTAGTTTAATTTGCTAATTACTAAACTAACCTTTGTGTTTAACTTTAAAAATCATTTAAACTATGTCCAAATATGTCCACCAACTAAACAAATGGTCTAATTACATCATAAACCCTCCAACCATTTAATATCATAGTTAATAAATCCCTTTGGCTTATAGAACTTAAGTTTTGCACTTTTTGCAATTTAGTCCTTTTTATTGAATTAAGCATACAAACGGTAAAATTTCTTAACGAAAATTTTATACTAGACTACTAACATGTTGTAGACATTAAAATAATAATAAAATAAATATTTTGACCTCAGATTTGTGGTCCCAAAACCACTGTTCTGATTTTACTGAAAATAGGTTGTTACACTCTATTTTTAGTGCGGCTCGAAGTACTCACTAGGTCACAAAATGTTCCAAGTCTCAGTTGTATTAGCTTATTATTGAGCCACTGTGGGAACAGGGTTCTAACATGAAGAGTCCAGCTTCTAAATATTTCAAGATTATTCTGAGCAATTGCATTTAACAGATCAGATTCTAGAAAGTCCTACTCCTGTGTTGTCATTACATACTCTCCAAGAATTGCAGGGACATAACACTATGAGATTTCTAGCTGTAATTGGTCACACTGAGGTGGTTGTATTAGTGGAATCCGGCAGCACACACAATTTTATAGATTTTAATATGGCTAATAGATTGAATTTGGCAGTAGAATCGGGGAGTACATTGCGAGTGATGGTGGCAAACGGAGTTCGATTGTCTACTCAAGGCTTGTGCAGAGCAGTTTCATGAGAAGCATAAGGTTATAATTTCACCACTGATTTCTTAATTTTATTAGTGAAGGGATTTGACTTGGTGCTTGGCATTCACTGGTTGTTATCTCTTGGTCCTATTATATGGAATTTCTCCAATCTGAACTATGCAGTTTAATTATATGGGACAGAATTGCATCCTGCAAGGCATAGTACCAGGTTCACTACATATTATTCCCAGTAGTCAACTGTCCAAATGCCTGAATTTGGTAGGTAATGGCCTATGCCCTATGCTGTTGACTTCTTGTGATCACACTGCTCTTATGATGCAACCAGTTCAGTTGCCACCCGATTGCAAAGTCTCGTTAATGAATTTGAAGATATATTTTAGACTCTTATAGGCCTACCTCCTCATCGATTACAAGACCACAGGCTTCCCTTGATAGATGAGTCTAAGGTAGTTAAGGTGAGGCCTTACAAGTATCCTGCAGTCCAGAAAACTGAAATAAAGAAATTGGTACAGGAAATGTTGCATGCTGGAATAATCAAAGACAACAATAGCTCATTTGCATCTTCTATGGTGATGGTCAAGAAAAAATATGTCAGTTGGAGGCTGTGTATTGACTACAAGCAGCTTAACCAACTAACCATCAAAGACAGGTTCCCTATTCCTGTTATTGAAGAACTTCTGGATGTATTGGGGCAAACAATTTTTTTCTCCAAATTGGATTTATGTTCGAGCTATCATCAGATTCGAATGTGGGAGTAGGATGTGTACAAAACAGCTTTTAAAACTCATATTGGGTATTATGAATTCTTAGTCATGCCATTTGGCTTAACCAATGCTCCCTCTAGCTTCCAATCACTGATGAATTCAGTCTTTCGATCCTTCTTGCAGAGACTGGTTCTTGTTTTTTTTATAATATACTTGTGTACTCTCAGAAGTGGACTGACCATTTGATTCATATGCACGAGATGCTATAAGTGTTAAGATCTAATCAACTTTATGCTAAAAGATCTAAGTGCATTTTTGGAGCTACTCAAGTGGAGTATCTTGGACATGTTATCTCTTAAGGAGTTGTCAGTATGGATCGAACCAAGGTGGCTGGTGTTCTGGATTGGTCTCCTCCAAAGTCTGTCAAGAAGTTGTGAGGCTTCTTTGGATTGTCCGGTATTACAGACGGTTCATCAAGGGGTATGGATTACTGGCTAAGCCCCTCATTACCTTATTAAAAAAAGATGTTACCTGACAATGGACAGTGCTTGAGCAAACTGCTTTTGATCAGCTCAAAGCAGTTGTTTGTCAAGCTCCAGTCCTTACTTTGCCAAATTTCCAGGAGCCTTTTTGTGTGGAAACGGATGCTAGTGGCCAAGGGGTCGGGGACATTTTGCAGTAAAATAGAAGGCCAATGGCGTACTTCAGCAAAGCATTAAGAGTCAAGTATCAAGCTTTGTCCATCTATAACAAAGAGATGCTTGTAGTGCTATTAGTAGTTAAGAAATGGCATCCCTATCTTGTTGGCAGATATTTATTAATCAAGAAAATCACCAGAGCTTGAAATTTCTACCCGAACAGCAAGCAATTACACCTTACCAGCAGAAGTGGGTTGCTAAGATGCTAGGATATGATTATTCGATCTCATATCCCAAGGGAGCTCAGAATACAGTGGCAGACGTTTTGTCCAAGAAACCTCATGACCACACTCATGAACTCTTCCAATGTGAAGGAAGTTTGACTCTTCCTTTTCTAAGA
This sequence comes from Gossypium australe, assembly GCA_005393395.2. Classification (NCBI taxonomy): domain Eukaryota; kingdom Viridiplantae; phylum Streptophyta; class Magnoliopsida; order Malvales; family Malvaceae; genus Gossypium; species Gossypium australe. The sequence goes on along the minus strand of CM016624.1, from coordinate 128,640,106 downwards.
TATGGGAATGCATTGTTGCTTCATATGCGACAGATAAGAAGCTACACCAGTTGTGTCAATATATTCAAACACAACCCCAGTTGCATCCTAAGTACTCTTGGCATGGTACATTCCTTCGCAAACTAGGCAAAATTGTGATGGGGAATGATATCCAGCTTCGAAGACACATCTTTGTTCTTTTCCATGACAGTGCTTTGGAAGGTCATTTTAACATCCATGCCACTCGTCACAGGATATCTGCTTTACTCTATTGGAAGGGGCTCTCTAAAGATGTTAAGCATTGGGTACGGGAGTGTGTAGTTTTCCAGCACTGCAAAATTGATAACTCTGCTTCATATGCGGTTTTGCAACCCTTACCTATATCCGATCGTGCTCAGACTGTCATCAACATGGATTTTATTGAGGGTTTGTCTTTGTCATAGGGCAAATATGTCATTCTTGTAGTGATTGACCGTTTGACTAAGTATGGTCACTTCATTGTCTTGGCCAATCCTTTTACTGTATTCACCGTAGCTCAAGAGTATCTTAGCCACATTTATAAGTTGCATGGGATACTTGAATCTATCGTGTCTGATAAAGATATAAATTTTTTAAGTAACTTTTGGTAGGAATTGTTTCGACACTTGGGCACTAAACTAAAGATGTCCACTGCCTACCATCCTCAAACTGATGGCCAGATAGAAATTCTTAACAAATGTCTAGAAAGTTATTTGAGATGCATGACTGGTGAAAAGCCCTCTACTTGAGCATCTTGGCTACCCTTGGCGGAATGGTGGTACAATACCATCTACCATTCGGCCATTCAGACCACTCCTTATGAAGCTCTCTATGGGCAAGATCCACCTATTCATTTGCCTTTTTTGGCTGGTGCTTCTCCAGTGGCTACAGTAGATAGCACCTTGCAACATCGAGAAGTTATGCACAAGGTTTTGAAGTTTCATCTCACTCGAGCTCAGGATCAGATGAAACAAATGGTAGACAAAAGGCGGTCAGAATGAGAATTTCAGGTGGGAGATTTGGTGTATTTGAAGTTGCAACCATATTGAAAACACTCTTTGCGCAAGTTCAAGAACCAGAAATTGTCACCCCGGAATTTTGGTCCTTTTCCACTGGAGGCTCGTGTTGGACAGGTTGCTTACAAGCTGTTATTACCACATTCTGCTCGCATCCATTCTACCTTCCATGTCTCCCAATTGAAGAAGCATATTGGTTCTGCTGTGAGTGCCTCTACTTTGTCACTAGTGGGGTCTGATGGAGCTCTTCTCAAGATACAGATTCGAGTATTGGAGAGACGTCTGGTCAAGCAAGGAAACCATGCTGCTGTAGAGGTTCTCGTCAAGTGGGTAGACACATTTCTCGAGGATTCCACTTGGGAGAATTTGCATGATCTTCAACGTCGCTTCTCTGCTTTTGATCCTTGAGGATAAGGATCCTGTTTCAGGGGGTATTTGTTATGGAATGGTTCCAACAGTCTTTTTTATTTTCATATTTTCGTTATTGCTATTATTTCTTTTATTTTGAACGCTGCGTTTTACTCCTGTTCTTATTCTAGTTATTCAGTGCGTTTTTAGTATTAGTTTAAACGGTTCGTTTTGCAGGAAATACTGTTATTGAAACGGTGTGGTTTAGTCTATTGTTACTGTTAGTGTTAGTCCGTTATTTGTTTCCCTTATATACCTGTAACTAAAGTCTAAAAACTGTTATGAAATTTGAATTAGAATTTTTCAGTATTCTTTCCTTCTTTTCTATCTCGATCTCTTTTCTTCTTCTTCTTCATGTTTCCTTACTATTTTAGATCCATTACGTGACAAATTGACAATGGGTTTTCAACGTTAAAAGGGTCTAATAAGTGAAACT